>PVKH010032800.1:0-12114 GCA_004027955.1 Chaetophractus vellerosus | reverse complement strand
GATGGTGATGCCCACTCCAACTCTAATCGAGAGGAGGCTTAGATCCCATTGGGCAGATGGATGGGACTATCTTGCTTGCAGTTGCAGACTCTCTCTGTTCCTTGGGATGGCCGTTGTCCATCATCATCTCCTTGTTAATTGTCCTGGGTGAGTCCAGTGAACTGGAGAGTAGGTGTTGCAACTCTGTTGAGATTCAGGGCCCAGGTGGCACAGGGACAGCCCAAAGATTTAAGTCTCTTGGACATACACCTATTAACTCTAGTACCAACTATAGGTTCAAATAGAAGAGACAGAAGAGTCATGTGCAAGGAAATCACAACTGAGTCTAACTCTGTCACACTGGGGAACATAAATTCTAAAGTAGGGCCCACTGGCAGGGTACCAAACCCCTGAGCTGTCCACCCTACCTATATTGTCTGGATGTTTCCAGAGCCCTCAGGAGCCCCACTATATGAGGTAGTATTTACTTTGGGAGTCAATGAGATCCTGCTGAGATGTGCATAAGTGTTACCTCTGGAATGACCTCCCAACTCACTTTGAATTCTCTTAGCCAAATAAACTCATTTGTCTTTACCTTTCCCCCCTTTTGGTCAAGGTCTTTTTCCAGTTGCATTGCTAGTTGGTGGTGCTTGGTAGTAATCCCTTGGTGCCAGGGAGGCTCATCCCCAGGAGTCATGTCCCACACTGGGGGGGGATAGTAATGCATTTATTTGCTTAGTTTTGCTTAGAGAGAGGCCATATTTGAGCAACAAGGGGGCTCTCAGGAGGTAACTCTTAGGCACCCTATAATACTAGGCTATGTTTCAATTTCAAAAGTAAAGGTTCGTAAGTACAGTCATCAATATCAAGTGTCCGTCAGTGGACCATCCTCCTTCACTAGTCACTGTCCTTGTACTTGGGGGGTTCTTGCTGTTTCATTAGAGAATGTGGCAGAACTTCCCAGAATGGGAATTCAATATACTTTCGGTTATTGTGTGAATATCCAGCCACTGTGACAATGCCCCATGAACACTTGAACACATTTATATGCTTTATAGGCATGCCCCAGGTGACCCTCCCTCCCATATATCTCCCATCACTGACAATGGTCCTCCCCTATCATAGTTGTAACCCTTCTGTGATCCAAAACATCTTCAAAAATGAAGTCAACAAAATAACCAAATACAATTAATAAGAAAATGAAATAACAATGATAGTTTTAAAAATAAGAAATAAAATACAAAATTAAAAAAATAAATTTGGAATAAAAATAATTTTTGGACATTATATCTTTCATCACTGTAAGATCTGTTGTATGTATGGTGACATTTTCTTCCATTTATTCCCCCAGTGTCTTATTTTTTCATTTTGTCTTCAAAGAAGTTTTAGGTTACAAAAAAAGTCATGTACAGAATATAGGGGATTCCCATATACCCTCATTCCCCTTTACGCCTTTCCCCTATTAATAACATTTCATGTACAAATATTGAAACATTGTTACTAACCATCATCAATGATTTACATTATGGTATACATTTTTATAAATTTTGATGAAATTTAACATGGACTGAAATTTAACATGGACTGTATCCATCATCACAAGATCATGTATACAATTCCATTGCCCCCCAAATCCCCCATGTTCCATCTATTCTATTCCTCCCTTCCCCTACCCTCAGGACCCACTGCAACCACCAAGCATCACTCCTTGAAGAACAAGATTTATAGTTACTTGCAACAACACTGAGGGCTTGACATATTGGCCTCACCTCCCCTATTAGGCACTGCCTATGCTCTTGAGAGACTCCTGTCCCTCTATTTGAGAACATAGTAGGACTCCCCAGGATGGGGGTCCAATACCTTCCCACTCATTATGTGGGTCCCCACCTACTGATACAACCCATTAAGACAAGATGAAAACTCACACACTCCCTGGAGGCCTGCCCCAGGTGCGCCCTGTCCTGCATGTCCCCCACATCCAACATCCTAAACCAGTAACCCTCCCCTGCCATATGTACCAAAAGAACATTCCCAAAGTTGTAGTTTCAATCACATACCCACAAATCCCCAGAGTTCACCTGCTCCCTCCCCCAAGTTCCATGAACAGCCCAACCCACCCTCCCCACCCTACAGCCCTCACAGACCAGCAACACCCAGCTCAATAGCATCACTACACCACTGTCATGCTCATCCACTGCACAACTACACCCTTCTACCTTATCATAGATTTTGTCATATGGGCACTGGCTCACAACCTTCTTCTCCAGAAATTTCTGTCTCCTGTAAACCTATCTTCCAGACTCTAGCTCTGTGAGTCTGCTCAATTTGCTTAATTCATATCAGTGAGGTCACATAATAGTCCTTCAGTGTCTGGCTTGCTTCACTCAACATAAGGTCTTCAAGATTCATCCTCTATAAATTTCTTTTCCTATTTTTCCATATTCCCGTTGCTCATCTTTTCAGTGCAGAGAACTATATCATTCCTTCTGATACTTGATTCATCTCTGCATCCCCATTCTCTAATAGCTTATACATGTTCCCCTGAAATTGTCAATGTTTCAAGAAAAAGGAAAAGTTCTCACATGGCTCATTATATTCCAAGTATAGACACTTTCTTCTATGGCAGAGCTTTGAAATTAGTCCCACAACAAAAACTTTAGTATAAAGTGGAAAACTAGGTAATTTTAGTGACAGGGACAAACAACATTTTAAGACAAGATTCACAACAGAAAACAAGTCCATCTTGGCCAGCAGTTTGCTAAAGAATAGAAACATTCACAAGTGGACCAGAGGTTCAAACGTAAAGAGGAAATGTCTCTAGGAAGAATTTTTTTTTGTCAATATTTTATGAATGTTTCTATTCTTCCAACATAACAGAATTGAGGAGAAAGAGAAAACAGCATCACCAATTGGGTCACATGACTAGTAGAACAATACACAGTTTTGAAAATTTCAAGAACAAAAATAAATTGCATGAACCCCTGGTAACTTCCACTAGAACTTACAGGAACAAATTGTTTGCCTCAAGCTGGGTGGAATATACATTCAAATTCAGGCTCTTGAAGGAAATTATTAAGAAGAGTCATATTAGCTTTCTCTGAAGCATTCTTGTTTTCAGTATTGCCACTGTATAGACCAATTATGATACCTTTCCATGCTGAGAAATGATTGTTCTGCTAACACAGTTCTGGTAAGAATCGAAAGCACTACATTTTTAACCTTGGGGGATTTTTGTTATTGTTGCTCCCTTGCCAGTTCCTTCAAATGGAAAACATCTTCCATTAATCTAAATGCAAAATTTGTTTCACTTTCCAAAGTTACTTGAAAAATGTTAAGCACAAAGCAATAAAGTTTTTATGCTCTTAAGACCACTAATGCTTTGAGCTTCATATTCATTTTGAAGAAATGAACATTTTATGGTTCACAGAGGAATAGCTACATGAATAATATCTGAGATTATAATGCATCTAGCAGAAAAAGATTAAGTTTATGTAAACTATTTAATCAGATGTGAAATTTTCTCTAGAGGATAAAAATTCTGACCTTATTTAAGTTTACTTTAAAATACCAATATCATATTTCTACCAAGGGAACTCACCAATTTCCCCACTTATGTAATATACATATTCATTAGAGACAAAACTTAAAATGGAAAGAAACTCCTATATAAAATAGAGGTTAGATGAGAAGAACTACAGGTTGTTATTTGGCCCAAAATATTCCATTGTTAACCTCCAACTGACAGACAACCATTTCAGATGATTGTTACTGCTAAAGAGTTTTGGAACAAAATGGTTGAGTGTATAATGTTAAAATCCTATTTTTAAATATAGCTCCTAAGAGATAACATTTATGCAGATACCCAGAGCTGAAACTACACTAATATTTACTGCAATTTATATTTATTTCTCAAGTCAATTTCTTTGGAAGTTTTCAAATGATGCATATTATAAATGGTCTATGACTATATTCCATGCTCACAAATATCACAATGGGGTCCAGCGGCCCCTTATCCAATCCTCAGTGACCCAGAACTGCCCTTATTATATATGCAGGACTAACATTGTAACTCCACTGTGGCCAATTAAGGAGGGGACTGCTTAGAAACATCTTCATGTAAAGTGTAAAATAAAAACATTTGGTTTTCATTCAACAGACCACACATCAAAACACTTTTTTTTTGCATTTGTTATCTTACCAAGAGATTTCATATATGACAACTATAAAATATATTGCTACTATTCAAAAAATATTCACATCATGAAATTAGTTTCTCTATACTTAATATCTAAGGATACAACCAAACTTCAAACAAGTTTTAAATCTTTCCTTTCCTATAATTTGATATCCTATATAAAACAAAGTTAATAGGAGGAAACACAAAACTTCATTTAGCAATAGCAACTATTTAGTGATAACAACCTTTCTTTAAAAGAAACGTTTAATATATAAAAGTTTTAAACCAACAAATAAATTGATTTTTTAAAGACACTAACTATAGAATTCTAACACTTGCTTTTCAAAGGGTATGGATGATTAAATAAAATAATTTTAAAAATTGTGTAACAGTGAAATGTTTTTAATCAAACGTACTCTATCTTATGTTAGTTCAACTATGCTTGTTGCACTCTTATACTAGGACAAAATTAACAGCATGAAAATCAAATTTTGTCTTTTACTGTAAAAATCAAATTTTGTCTTTTACTGTAATTTGACTCAGCATTCTATTGGGTCCATTAATTTGCATCTAGCTGAGTCCATTGGGGAAACTGACATTTAAATAAATTATTTCAATATGGTAAAACGATACTTTTATCAGGATATATACATGAGAACACAGAGAAGGAACATCTAATCTTTGCTCTGGTTCCTATTTATATAGGAGAAGTGGGATTAGAATAAATATAATTTTAAAAAATTAACTCTATTATTTGTGGGGTATGATACATATACAACAAAATGCACTCATTTTAGGTATACAATTTGATGAGCTTTGATAAATATATACCTGTATAAGTAGCTCCACACACAAGAGACAAAACATTCCATCACTTGAAAAAATTATCTAGTATCCCTTTGCAGTCAATGTTCCACTCCTGTTCCCAGGTAGACACTGATCTACTTTCTATCCTATAGATTAGTTTTGCCTGTTCCAGAATTTCATATGAATGGAATCACAGAGGACATACTTTTTTCTGTCTGGTTTCTTTCACTCAGTATAATGTTTCTGAGATTCATCCATGATGCTATAAAAATAATTTGTTTCTTTTTACTGCTTAGTAGTAATCAATGTATAGATATATCATAATTTGTGTATCTGTTCGCTTATTGGCTGACATTGGTTATTTCCAGCTTTTAATTATTATGAAAAAAGGCACTATGAACATTATTATACAAGTCTTTGTGTGGACATATGTTTTCATTTCATCTGAGTAAATACTAGGAGTGGAAATTGTTGGGTTATATGGTAAATATATGTTTAACTTTATATGAAAATGCCAAATCAAACCAGCACAAATTTCTTTTGATTCTCAGTTTTAATTACAATTTTAACTATGATCTCTACATATCCACACTAAGAAGATATATATTCAGACTTCACTCAAACTAGTTGGCACTTATTTTCTCCAAAATCACTGAGCCAAAATACAAATGAGTCAACAGCTTTGCAAGAGTCAAGCAAAAGAAGAGCTCTGAATGATCTGATTCAAATTGGAGTAATGTCAACACTTAGCACTTGCAGAAAGGTCCTCTAAAAGCTCTTAGGAGACACTAATCTTCTCAGCTCATTCCTAATAGAATGTGGTCAACATAAGGAAGCATCTGCAAGGGTAATTGGCTTCAGATTTGATTCATTATTCTGTCAAAGGCTCTGGCAGAAGCACCATGGACCTGGCGTGAGAATCAAGAGGCAAAACCACCAATGGGGGAAGGAATTAAGCTCAGTAAGGACAGTACACACTCAGCCCCTCCTCAATGGCATGCCAGGGCCTTGACACGATAATGAGCTATACCTGATGCCCCTCACGAATTGTCAATTCAGTTGTACTCCTATTTCCTGATGAGCTAGAACTCATCAATGATCAACTTTAAGAACTAAACAGGCTTTTTGGTTTGGTTTGGGCTTCTTTTCCCACTTCAAAACAAAGCCTGCTCTAGGCTCTGGACTTGTTCAAGAAAATGAAGGGAAAGGTTAGGGAGTCCTAGAGGTTACACCTCTTAAGAAGAAAGGTAGCCGGTACCAGAAGGAAGCCTCTTTGGCAACTGCAGTGTTCATACCAATCTTGAAATTGCAGAGGTTCCCCCATTCATGTCCTCTCAGAGACACCCACACCAGGAATCTGTCATTACCAAGAGTTTACATATTTTTACACACTGTTTGAAAGATTATAGAAGAAAGGAGCTAAGATCACAGTGAGTTCCTGTAGGGCAATGCATAGTTGATGAGACAGCCAAGCCCTCTTGGACTCCAGAGGACCCTATGATGGGTGTCTCCTGGGACTGCCTCACCAAATTAGATAAGAGTCAGTCAGCGTCAGATTCCTGGGAAAAGAACCAGAGCAACCAAAACAAAATGTATTCAGCAGACCTGAAATGGTCATCAAACTTGTTAGGGTCACTCCATCCTGGACTCTACAGGAGTTTCTAGGCACTTTTTAAGTTCACCATGTCTACTATAATCACATATATGTGCTTTTATGCTTGACAAAGTCCTGAGAATTTCTTAGAACAAAGAACACAAATGCCATTTTCACAGCATCCTCATACAACTTAAGAAAGGTTAGAACTAAAATGACTCCTTGCCTGGCCCATCCCAGTAGTAAGATACTCACTAGATAAATGTTACAAAACCCAATTCCTGAGAAGGTGGCCCAATGTCTTCCCTGTCTCACATATGAAAACAAAATTTAGTGCTTTCCTCAGCAGGCATGAGAACTTTCTAAAAGTGTTCAGAGAAGAACATGATAGTGAGGGTCATGCTCAACCAAATTCATTTCTAAATCAGAAATGTGTTTCTACTCCCTAATAGCAGCTGAATCAATACTGTTTGCAGAAAACAAACCAAATTATGAAATTTGTGTGAAAATGAAGCTCTTTGATGATACTTGCTACTGTCCTACTTAGAATTCCTTCCCCAAGTCTCCCCTATGAACACAGTTCCTCTTAGATGTCCTTTCTTGGCCTCTACAGTTGTTCCAGCTCAACATAATGACAGTCTCAACATTGTCAAACCATTTCACAGTGACACTGTGTCTCAGGCAATGTTAGGCCATTGCCAACAAGTAGCGAGTAACCTGTACTGACAACACATTACAGCCCTGCCATAAACAATCATCATCTCGCTGAAGCAAAATGGCAGTCAAATTAGAGCAGAATATGTAACAACACGCATAGTAAATTGGCATAGCAGCTTGCTAAACAGAAGCAGGACAGCAGTCATGCACAAGATGCAGAGCAACAACTGTGCCACACTGCCCATGCTCATGTCAACTAGGAGGTGGACCAGAGACTACCTATGACAATAAAGTATCCCAGTAGGGGACAGGTGGGGGAACCTCTGTCCCCTTTCATGTTTTCAGCCTTCCTCAATTCCTACCCTCTCGCTCTGATGAGGATATAGGAAAATGATGTTAGAGCTTCGGACTCACAGATGAGGAATAGTAATACATTCAATACAGAATAGGATGGGCAGGCAGAAGAAGGGTCCAGGCATGATAACATAGCAGGGAGGAAGGCCTGGTATACCATGTAAGTTGCAAGCCTAGGAAAAGAATGACTTCTAAAGTGAGTTAGAATTAAGGGGGGTGGGGGGGGAGAGATGGGTGGTCATCAAAGAAGGTAGAGAACTACAATAGGGAGTATAGAGCAAAAAGCTATCTCAGAAGGGTAGCCTGTATCTGGAAGACCCACACCATAGGGAGCAGAGCCCTGATTTTAGTATTGAGGGATGGTAGGGTCAGGGCTTAAAGGAATTTGAGGACTAGAAAGGTCACTTTAAAAATGGGGACCAAAGCAGAGGCTAGATAGCTGCTTTCCTCACAAGGTGGGGAGAAGACTACTCATCATGGTGAGGATACAACATGACATGTTATGATTCATTGAATAAAATAAAAGCTCAGAGACCACGTTGTAGGCTCATCTTAATTGAGCATGATTCTCCTTTTAGCTCTACACCAGATTAAGAGCCAGGGTGGGTTAAAGATGTTAAAGCACTCCCTACTTTTATCCATGATGTATCTAAGAGCTGTGACAGGGAAAGCATGGCGAAACACAAAGAAAGGAGCTGAACAGACTCATCTGTGAAGGAAACAGAAAGTTGTGGCACTTGTTGCCTAACAAATAAAAAGTTTTCCCTATAAATCCCAGCACTAAGATCTCAGTAAGAACGAATGTCTGTTCAGCCAAGGTAGTGTGCTTTCTGATGCTAACAGATGTAGTACTAAGGCCCAGGACCCTGATGCAGCTGACAGACAACTCATATTTCATTTTGAGACTGGCTCCCTGCACAGAGGAGATACAACAGCTTGACAGATCCTTAGCAGTTTGGAAGTCATTTATGGATTACGGACCATGGGATGAAACCAACCCTAAGCGTCTATAAACCTGACCCTTCATGATCCAGGCATGGAGGAAGAAGCACCATCAGTGCTGTTTGTATGACCCTCACTTCTCCTCTGAGCCCACATTGTGACATCCACACACATTCTTTCAGGGAGAGCTGAAGATGGTAGAGTCCTGGTTTATTAACCCAACACACTGCAAATTTAATTAAAAGTCAAAAACACAATATTCTCTTCAAATTCCAAATGTTCTTTACAGAAACACCAAGGAAGAAGGGGACAGGATGGGAATGGCACCACAAAGATAATCAGAATTCATCTTCAGGGACTCGTACTCGATTATTTGCAGCTCATTATCTGTGCTGTGCTTAGAAGTAGAACATCTAGAGACCCCATCATTAGCATCCTACACATTCTTTATGCCACAAATGGAAACACCATAACAAAGCAGCCTTGGTATTCAAGGAGAGGTAAGACTTAAGTCCCTAGTTCCAGTACATTTAAGTCTGTTAAAAATTTCAGCAAAATGCTGTTAAACATGGGGGAAAGTTGTAGACTTGATCTTTTCACATAAAATTATCATGTAATAATTACTGAAACTGAGGTGTTCTTTTTTTATTGTATACTATTAACAGTATTAAAAACCATAGAAAATGGTTTATGCACACCTTTTTTAGTTTGGACAATGCAAGGTGAATGGTGTTTTTGAAAAATATGATTTAGTATGCAAGAGAATAATCAAATTTGTTATATAAAAGTTCTGTATTTTTCCATAAGCCAGCTGACATGAAGAATAACCCCACCCCCACCCCCCGAGCAAAGCTAAGAAATAAAGAGGAAGATGTTCAATTGTACAATGGGAGCTTTTGAAGGATATTACCAAGAAACCACCTCTGGAAAGGAAAGTTCTTACATCTGAGAGAAAGCCTTGCTTACGAAAGGAGTACAGGCATTCAGTTCATCTGCTGGACTTTCTTTGGTTTGGAATACAAATGTCAAAAGGAGCACCACAGGAAGAGAAGTAGAAAAGGGAAAGGTTATTTGTTTTGCAATTAAATTTTTTTTCATGATTAGCCTTTTATCATTTGTTTATTTAAAGGCCAAGAAAGGGGTTTAGAAGTCCAGAACACCCACTGTATTACATAGCTGCATTCCTGGAGGCAGGTGGGAGACCACTCTTCGTCCTGAGTTAGACCAGAGACATTTGATGGGGACTGTTATGCTATGCTAAGAGAGGAAGGGCCAAGACCCTTTCAAATGAAACATCACATACCAGTTTCAGAATTGAAAACATACATATGCTTTAGTGAGGATGGTCTAGTAAGCAAAAATAAAATAATTCCATTATGTTGAAATCTATCTATTTCATTGAAGAGATAGAGAAGAACTTTTTACTCTGAATGTTTGAAAATGGATAGAAGTAATGGTAGCACATTATTGTGAGGGTAATTAACAGCGCTGAATTGTGCACATGATTGTGTTTGAAAAGAGTAGTTTAGGGTCATGTATGTCACTAGGAGGAAAGCTAGAGGATGAAACATAGGGCTGTGTAACAAAGTGAATCCTATTGAGGATGATGCATGTGGTTACCAGTACAAATATGAGAATGATCTTCCATGAACAAGAACAAATGTATGTCACTATTACAAGGTGTTAATAATGGGGTAGTATATGGGAAAACGTATACTTAAGGCAAACTATGGATGATGGTTAACAGTAATATTTTAATATTCTTTCATCAATTGTTTCAAAGGTACCGCACCAATGATGAGGGTCAATAATAGGTGGGTAAAAGGGGTAAGGGTTTTTGGTGTGTGTGTTTTGTCTGAAGCAATGAAAATGTTCTAATATTGATTGTGATGATGAATGCATAAATCTGTGATTACTAAGAGCCATTGATTTACACTTTGGATGGACTGAATGATGTGTGAATAAAACTGCTCTTAAAAGAAATAAAATGAAAAGAAAAAAACATTAAAACAAAAAAGAACCATTTACTCTGGACTGTGAGAATACTGTATGGCATTGGAAAGAAAGATAATGTATTTGTGGAACTTGCTCTTTAGGAGCCTACACACTAACAGAGCTCATACAAGTCAAAAGAGAGGTACAAAGCAAAGCTTTACAGAAGCAGTAGCTTTTGAAACATTTGGCAAAAAAGGAATGGTAACACTGGGACATATACAAAGGGAAGGCATTTAAGGTAGAGGCAGCAGAGTGAGCAAAGTCACAGGAGCAGGAAAGCAAAGGGTGCTTAGGAAGAACATTAAGTGATTACATTTGGTTGGATCAGCAGTTCTCAAATTTGATCAGGTTACAAAGCACCTGGAAATCATAATGCTTTCTGCAAAACAAGAAGCTATTTGTAGAATCTTATGGAATAATGAAATATTAATCCCACTTAAGAAGGAAGAATAACTTTACTAACAGAAATGACCATTATCTGTGTATGAAAGCACATGAGCAAGGACCGGAATGAAAGAAATAATTTAAATTACTTTGATATTTATGCTTGTTACTTTATCGGGAAAGGACCAGAATTACTTGATATTTGTAATGATATTTTGGTCTAGGTTGCAAAGCATCAGTGTTTGGCAGAAGTGTGGCTATTTCCAGCCATATTCCCTGACAGATTAGGTGCCAAGAGTGATTCTTCCACTGAAAACAATTTTTAAAAAACCTAAGTAAAGTGAATTTTTAAATATCCTTCTAAACTATATCCATGAGCTGGTCAGAAATGAAGCAATGCTCAGGCCAAAAATGACGCAAAAAGAAGAAAACAAACATTTTTAGTTTGCTTAAGAATATATGCCAAATCAGACCAAACTTTAGCTTTGGTTCCAAGTGCTCACAAGTTCATGGATCAGAAGCAAAGCACAGGGCTCACCTATGGTAAGAAAAGTAACAGGAGATTTCCCAATAGAACAGGATCCCAAAGACCTACATATTCAGTGCCATCTGAACTAGAAATAAGCCACCCACCCACCTCCTCAAGTGAATTGCTGTGAAAATTTCCCATCTGAAATATTACTACTGAGAAAAAAAATATCTTCTGAGAGTTCATATTGACAAACCAATACTCACTCAAGAATTGGTATGAAAAATCTTTGGCTAAGACAATAATTTAAATAAGTCCAAAACGGGTAGTTTCCCAAGGGGCATGAATGAACCAAATGCTTGGAAAAGCCACCTTCATTCCACATGTTAAAGAATTCTTACAGATAAAGTTCAATAAAAAGGAGTGATTCACAAACAAAAATCACCAAATAAGAGGAAATAAAACACTATTAGTAAAAACACACACATGCAATGAACAGAAAAAAGAGTCTATACAAATTATTCAGATATTGGAATTTCAGACACAGAATATAAAATCCGGGCCCGGCTAGATAGCTCAGTGGATAAAGAGCTCGCTGGGAAACCACATGGGAGGCCCTGGGTTCGGTTCCCGGGGACCTCTCCTAGCGGGCAGACCGCCTTGAGAATGGCAAGCCGCCATGGGCGGGCCGGAGCCGCCGTGGGCAGGGCAAAAAGCTGCCACGGACAGGCAAAAGCCGCCATGGGCAGGGCAGGT
>PVKH010032799.1:0-12113 GCA_004027955.1 Chaetophractus vellerosus | reverse complement strand
TGGGATCCAAACCCGGGGCTTCCCACGTGGCAAACCGGTGCCCCACCAACTGAGCCACAGCCGGCCCCGAGACAGCATCTCTTGATGAAGCCTTGACTTGGACATTTATACAGCCTTGGAACTGTAAGATTTTAGCCAATAAATTTCAACCCATTTCTGGTATTTTACATTGGCAGCCCTTAGCACATGAAAATAACCACCCTCCTTTTCTGCAACATATAAATATAATCAAGTGTCCATTATCCTTGAAAACATATTCTCATCTGATCTTTTTCTTGCCTTCCTAGCCAAGCTTCTTAAAAAAGTCGCCTACAGGGGGCCAGCTGTAGCCCAGTGGATAGGGTGCCAGTTCACCACATGGGAGGCCCCGGGTTTGGTTCCCGGGGGCCTCTCCGAGCGGGCAGACCGCCTTGAGAGGGTAAGCCACTGTGGGCAGGGCAGAGCCGCTGTGGGCAGGGCAAAAAGCCACCACGGGCAGGGCAAAGCCGCCACAGGCAGGGCAAGTCACTCGTGAACAGAGCAGAGCCACCCATGAGCAGAGCAGAGCCACCCGCATGGTGAGCTGACTTGGCGCATCATCGCAATGGGGGGAGACAAAGCAGACACAGAAAAACGCAAAAATGAACACATCAAAACAAGCAGAAAGGGGGGGATATGTAACAACAACAAAAAAAAGAATTAATAAAAAATATATATATTTATATAAAAAAATGTCACCTACAATTTAATCATTAACTCTCCATCCTCTAACCCCATTTCATCCCCTGGTAGCCTATATGCTAGATTGTTAGACTCTATGAGTTTGCTTATTCTAATTATTTCATATCAGTGAGACCATACAATATCTGTCCTTTTATGTGTCTTATTTCACTTAACATGATGTCTTCAAGGTTCTTCCACGTTGTCACACATATAAGAACATTTCATTTTATGGTTGAATAGCATCCCATTGTCTGTATATATACCACTTTGCATTTATCCATTCATTAGGTGATGGCCACTTGGGTTGCTTCCATCTTTTGGTGATTATAAATAATGCCACTATGAACTTTGTTGTGCAAATGACTAAGACCTTGCTTTCAATTCTTTTTGGTATTGTAGCAGTTTGATATTGTTTATAAATTCCAAAAAGAAATATAGATTATGTTTGTAAACTGGGCACTTCCTCTGGTGTGATAATCCTTTGATTCAGCTGAGATGTCTGATTAAATTATGTTATGATTAGAGCTCTGATCCAACCACATCATTAGAGTGCAACTCAGCATCAAGCCCCAGCCCCCTTGGGTTGATAATACAGACTTCTCACATGGAAGTAGACACACAGAAGCAGATACACAAGAAGAGAGCGTGCTCCATAGACATGGTTCTGGGAAGAGAGATGAGCCTGATAGTCTACAGCTGACCTAGTGGAGAGACCAGAGCAGCTGAGCCCGGGAGAGCCTTAAACCAGCCTACAGCGGAGATCAGAAGAACCTGAGACCATGGAACCTTAAGAGGAGGGAGGAAGGCTGAACCCTCGCAGATATCACCTGCCATCTTGCGTCAACACGTGGCAACAGACTTTGGGTGAGAAAGTACCTCTTATGATACCTTGAGTTGGACTCTTTAGGGCTTGGTAACTGTAAGCTTCTACCCAAAATAAATACCTTTTATAAAAGCTAGCAGAGTTCTGGTACTTTGCATCAGCACTCCTTTGGCTGACTAATACAGGTATATACCTAGAAATGGGATTGCTAGGTCATGTGGTAATTCTAAATTTAACTTTCTGAGGAGCTTCCAAACTGTCTTCCACAGTGGCTGCATCATTTTGTATTCCCACCAGCAGTGAAAGAGTGTTCTTATTTCTCTGCATCCTCTCTAACACTTGCCATTTTCTGTTTTTTTTCAATAGTAGCCTTTTTAGTAGGTGTGAAATGGCATCTTGTGGTTATGATTTATATTTTCCTAATGGCTAATGATGTTGAGCATCTTTATATGTGCTTTTTGGTCATTTGTATATCTTTTTTGGAGAAATGTCAATTCAAGTTTTTTGCCCTTTTGTAATTGGATTGTTTTGTCTTTTTGTTGTGGAGTTTAGGAGTTCTTTATAAATTCTGGATATTAAACACTTATCAGATTTGTGGGTTGCAAATATTTTCTCCCACTTGTAGGCTGTCATTTTACTTTCATGATAAAGTCCTTTAATGTACAAAAGTTTTAAATTTTGATTAGGTTGAATTTATCTGTTATTTTGTTGCTTGTGCTTGGGTGTAAAGCCTGAGAAACCATTGCCTAACACAAGATCCTGAAGATGCTGTCCTACATTTTCTTCTAGGAGTTTTATGGTTGCGGTTCTTATATGTAGGTCTTGGAATCATTCATTTAAACTTTAATTTTAAATAAATTTTAGATTACAGAAAAGTTATATAGAAAATATAGGAGATTCCCATATACCCCACTCTTTAAATAATTTTAATTTTAATTTTGTATATAGCAAAAGGTAGGGGTTCACCATCATTCTTTTGCATATGGAGATCAAGTTTTCCCAGTACCATTTATTTAAGACTTTATTCTTTCCCAGTTGAGTGATCTTCACCCCCTTGTCAAAAATCAGTTGGCCATAAAAGTGAGGGTTGATTTCCGAACTCTAGCTTGATTCTATTCATTTATATGTCTATCTTTATGTTCAGTACCATGCTTTTTTTTTTTTTTTTTTTTTTTTTTTTGAGGTACCAGGGGGCTGGGTATTGAAACCTGGACCTTGTATGTGGGAAGCTGGTGCTCAACCACTGAGCCACATCAGCTTCCCTGAGTTGGTTTTTTTGTTTGTTTTGCTTGTTGTCTTTTTTTTTCCCATGAGGCAACAGGAATCGAAACTGGGAGCTCCCATGTGGGAGGCAGGAGCTCAACCGCTTGAGCCACATGCATTCCCACCATGCTGTTTTGATTACTGTAGCTTTGTAATTGGTTTTAAGATTAGGAAGTCCAAGTCTTCCAACTTTGTTCTTGTTTTTCAAGATGGCTATTGCTACTCAGGGGCCCTTACCCTTCCATATAAATTTGATGCTTGGTTTTTCCATTTCTGCAAAGAAGGATGTTGGAATTTTGATTTGGATTGTGTTGAATCTGTAACTCACTTTGGATAGAAATGACTTCTTAACAATATTTAGTCTTCCAGTCCATGAACAAAGAAAGTCCTTCCATTTATTTAGGTCTTCTTTGATTTCATTTAGCAATGTTTTTTTAGTTTTCTGTATACAAATTCTTTACATCCTTAGTTTGATTTATTCCTAGATATTTCATACTTTTAGTTGCTATTTTATTTTATTTTATTTTAAAGATTTATTTATTTTATTACATATCTCCCCTTCCCCCCGCTGCGGTGACGCGCCGAGACTGGTCACTGCGCAGGCGCGGCTTTCCCCGCTTGTGGGCGGTCTCTGCGTCCGCTCACGGCCGGCTTTCAGTTCGCGGGTGGCTGGCTGCGCTCCATCCGCGGGCGACCTGCCCTGCCCGTGGCGGCTCTTGCCCTGTCCGTGGCAGCTTCTTGCCCTGCCCACGGCGGCTCCGGCCCGCCCATGGCGGCTTGCCATTCTCAAGGTGGTCTGCCTGCTAGGAGAGGTCCCCGGGAATCGAACCCGGGGCCTCCCATGTGGTATGCCGGCGCCCTATCCACTGGGCTATCGAGCCGGCCCCTAGTTGCTATTTTAAACTGAACTTTTTTTCTTGATTTCTTCTTTCAATTGTTCATTACTAGTATACAGATGCACTACTGAGTTTTGGCTATTGATCTTATACCCTGCCATTTTACTGAATTTATTTTTTCTAGTATCTTTGTTGTGGATTTTTCAGGATTTTCTGTATATAGGATCATGTTGTCTGCAAATAGGGACAGTTTTATGTCTTACTTTAAAAGTTAGATAACTTTTATTTCTTTTTCTTACCTGATTTCTCTGGCTAGAACTTTTAATACAATGTTGAATAACAGTGGTGACAGCAGGCATCCTTGACTTGTTCCTGAGTTTAGAGGGAAAGCTTTCAGTTTTTCACCATTGAGTATGAAGGTAGCTGTGAGTTTTTCATATATGCTTCTTATCCTGTTGAGGAAGTTTCCTTCTATTCCTAGTTTTCTAAGTGTTTTTTGGGGGAAGAGGTGCTGAATTTTGTCAAATGTATTTTCTGCATCAATTGAGATAATCATGTGGATGTTTTGGTTTGTTCTATTAATGTGGGGTATTGTATTAATTGATTTTCTTATATTGAACTATCCTTGCATACCTGAGATCAATCCCACTTCATCATAGTGTTTAAATCTTTTCATGTGCCATTGGATTCAGTTTGGTAGTATTTTGTTGAGGATTTTTGCATCTGTAGTCATAAGAGATATTGGTCTGTAGCTTTCTTTCCTTGTGGTATCTTTTTTTCTGACTTTGGTATGAGGGTGATATTGGCCTTGTAGAATGAACTAGGAAGTGTTCCCACCTCTTCAATTTTTTGGAAGCATTTGAGTAGGATTAGTGTTAGTTCTTCTTGGAATGTTTGGTAAAATTCACCAGTGAAGCCATTTGGTCCTGGGCTTTTCTATTTTTTCAGAGGTTTTTGATGACTGATTCAATTTCTTTACTAGTTATTGGTTTGTTGAAATCTTCTATTTCTTATTGAGTCACTGTATGTCGTTTATGTGTTTCTAGGAATTTGTCCATTTCACCTAGGTTATCTAATTTGTGGGTGTACAGTTTTTCATAGTATCCTCTTATAGTCCTTTTAAATTCTGTTGGGTTAGTAATAATGCCCCTGTTTTCATTTCTTATTTTAGCTATTTGTAGCCTCTCTCTTTTTTTCTTCATCAGTCTAGTTAAAGGTCTCTCAATTTTATTGGTCTTTCAAAGAACCAACTTTTGGTTTTGTTGATTCTATTGTTTTATTTTTTTATTTTTATTTATTTTTTAGGGAGGTACCGGGGATTGAACCCATGGGAAGTAGGCACTTAACCACTGAGCTACATTTGCTCCCCAATGAGAGTTGGTTTTTTGTTTTGTTTTGTTTGTTTTTTCAGGAGGTTCCAGGGATTGAACCTAGGACCTCATACATGGGAAGTAGGCACTCAACCACTTGAGCTACATCTGCTCCCTTTTATTTTTTTAATACTCAATTTCATTTATATCTTCTATAATCTATATTATTTCCTTTCTTGTGCTTGCTTTGGGTTTAGTGTGCTTTTCTTTTTCTAGTTCCTCCAGTTTTGAGCTTAAGTCTCTGATTTGACATATTTCTTCTTTTTTCATGTAAGCATTTAGAGCTATAAATTTCTCTCTCAGCACTGCCTTCACTGCATCCTATAAGTTTTGGTATGTTGTATTTTTATTTTCATTTGCCCTAATGTATTTCCTAATTTCACTTCTGATTTCCTCTTTAGGTTATGAATGTGTTAATTTCCAGATATTTGTGAATTTTCCCTTTCTCCCTTTGTTACTGATTTCTGCTTAAGTATTAACTTGTTTCAAATTATACCTTTGTACATTGTATATTCAAAACTGTAAATTTATCTTTACTTTACATGCATTTCCATTTTAGCGCCCTGTAAGAAGTCAGAAGTCAGAAGTGGTGTTACATACCCCCCAAAATACAGTACAATAGTGCTGACATCTATAACTACCCAGATTGTTAACTTTACCAGAAGTCTTTATTTTTTTTATGCAATTTTGAACTACTGCCTAATGTCCTTTCCTTTCAGTCTGAAGTACTCCCTTTAGCATTGCTTCTAGGGCAGGTCTAGTGGTAATGAACTCCTTCAGCTTTTACTTTTTTGGGAATGCCTTAATTTCTCCCTCATTTGTGAAAAGAAGTCTCCAGAGCTATACAATTCTTTGTTCATGTTTTTTCCTCTCAGCACCTTAAGTATTTCAACCCATTGCCTTCTTGCCTTCATGGTTTCTGATAAGAAAGCAACTGATAATTGGTACTCTTTTGTACATAACAGATTGATTTTCTCTTGCAGCTTTCAGAGCTCTCTCTTTGTCCCTTGCATTTGACAGTTCGACTAGTATGTGGCAGGGTATATTTGTCTTCAAGCTTATCCTGTTTGGTGTCTTCCATGCTTCTTGGATGTGCATATTCACATCTTTGGCTAAGTTTGGGAAGTTTTCTGTTATTATTTCTTTGAATATTCCTTATGCCCCTTTCTCTCTTTCTTCTCCTTCCAGGACTCCCATAATGCATGTATTGGTATACTTGATAGTGCCTCATAGGTCTCAGACTATTTTCACTTTTTATAATTATTTTTCTTTCTGTTCCTCAACCTGAGTCATTTTAATTGTCTTGTCTTCTAGTTCACTGATTCTTTGTTCTGCCAACTCCAATCTGCTATTGAAACCCTCCTGGAAATTTTTCATTTCACCTATTGTGGTCTTCAACTCTACTTTGTTTTAATGCTCTTTGAGCATATTGAAGTTCATTTTTTAATAGTCTTTGTCTGGCTTGTCCACAATTGGTCTTTTTCATTGATGTTTTCTGGATTTTTATCCTTTTTCCTTTTGATGGGCCATCATTTCCTATTTGTCTTGTAATGTTTTGCTGCATATTATACATTTTAATATTTTAAAATGTTAGTTCTAGGATTTATTCCCTGAGATGTCTTTTTCTTGAGTTTGTATTCAGCTAGTGATTGTTTTAGTTTGCTAAAGGCTGCCAATGCAATATACCAGAAATGAGATGACTTATTAACTTATAAGCTCATAGTTCTGAGGCTGGGAAAAATGTCCAAAACAAGACATCAAGTGAAGTTCTCTCCCCAAAAGTCAGCTGCTGGTGATCCTTGACTCCTGCCTTGTGGCAAGGCACAATGGCGGCTCTGCCAGTCTCTCCCTTCTCTTCCAGGCTTGCTTTCTCCCTGAGCTCAGCTGTGAGTGGTCAGACACATATCAGTGTCCATTCAACTGTCCCTTCTCCTCTAGGCCTCATTGCTTCAGCTTCAGGATGCTCTGTCTATGGCTTTTCTCTCTTCCAGGTTCATTGATTTAAACTTCTAGTGGCTTTTTTCTGTCTCTGCTGCTTTTTTCTATGTCTGCACTTTTTATTTCTCCATTTATAAAGGATTCCAGTAAGAGGATTAAGGCTCACCCTGGATCCTGCAATCTAATCAAAGGTCCTTAACTGAAGTAATACTTTTATTGTGGGATCTTTTACTGATCCCACCTGCAATAGGTTTATAGGCACAAGAATGGATTGGCTTTAAGAATAGGATTTTCTGGGACCCACCCTGCTTCAAACTGTCGCATGATATGATAGAGATTTTCTATAGTGTTAGGTGCTAACAAAACTAAGTTAATCTAAGAAAAAAAAAACCTTTTATAGTCTTTGAAAATTTGCTCTCCTTCATTGTTCAGCCCTCCTATCAAAAAGTAGGCCCAAGGTGACTGCAAAGTATGAGATACTCCATTTTTTTGGGTCTGTGTCTTATCCTGGGTTTGTGCTTGTTAGTGGTTGTGGCAGTTTGAGATTATTTATGAACCTTAAAAAAAGGATTATGTTTGTAAACTGGTCTGTTCCTCTGGGTATGATACCCTTTGATTGTATTAAATTCAAAGGTTTTAAGTTTACTTGATTAAATCAATTTAGGGGCTTTGATTCGACATCAGTAAGGCATGACTCAGATTATGTCCCTGCCTCCTTGGTGTGCTGATATAAACAGGCACTCACTCAAGAAGAAGAAGAGAGAGAACTTTGTCAGTTTTGATCCTGGGGCGCTGGGAGAGATGATAGTTTGCAGCTGAGCAGCTGAGAAAGCCTGAAAAGAAATGAGCCCTATGCCAGCCTACAACCGAGATTGGAAGAAGCTGGGCCCATGGAGCCTTAAGAGGAAGAAAGAAGGAGAGGCTAAACAGAGATCCCACCATCTTGCTTCAACATGTGACAGCTGACTTTGGTGAGAAAGTACCTCTTATGGTACCTTGAGTTGGACTCTTTAGAGCCTTGTAACTGTAAGCTTTTACTTCAAATAAAAACTATTTATAAAAGCCAACAGACTTCTGGTACTTTGCATCAGTACCCCTTTGGCTGACTAATATGGTGGCCTTAGGAGCTCCCCTGTTTACAGGAGTTTGAATGCCCCCTCTACTTCCCAAGGAATAGAACTTTCCCTCTTCTGTGTGTTCTACTGCAGAACTTAAAGCTGGTAAGCCTTTTTGCCACGTTGCCCCACTCAATTGTTTCTTAGTTTACTTTCACTGCCTTAAGCTGCTTTTTCCTGGAGGAAAAATTCTTGGGTGGGGGGACATGTTGGAGAGGGGTTTCCCAAGTCAGTCTTTTCCATCTGGAACAAGGCCAAGACCTACAAAGGGAGCTCCAGCAGGCTCCCAATTGCCCTGGGGAGGGCATCAAAGAGAGGTCAGGGAGGGTGCCAGGAGCTTCCCCTACACCTTCCGAAACCTGCACTTTCTTGACTAGGCACTTGCCCAGCAAATGTAGCCCTTCAACTGCCCTTTGGAACTCTGTAGAAGCCTACTGTCTAAGTTTCCTCCACTGTCTTTGTCTAGCATGGGTTGGAACATTGGCCACACCCTCAGAGCCAGGCCCCCAGCAATCTGAAGTAGCTAATCAAAGGCAGTGATCACCCATCAGGCTGGATTTTGGGGAACTAGGTCTGTATGTCTCACCCTGGCACCAATATGTTGCACCAGGAGCTGCATTTGAGTACCTCCTTGATGCCGGCTGTGAGACAGAGGGATGGGGGTGACGGTTGCCATGTGGCAGAGAGTACACTTCACCTATATTTATTGCAATTTCACCAGCTTCTTCTTCCCTGTCTTTTCTGGAGGCTGCACAGTATTCTGTTGGACTCTGGGGTTTTGAAATAGGTGAGCCAGACAGTTCTTGACTGTTGTCTGGTAGAGGGATGGATTCCTGGAGCCTCCTACTCTATCTTTCCATGATCCTCTTCATTCACTCTTCAACCCACTATAGTTTGGCTTCTGCTTTATGTCTCTATAGAAACTGTATTCTTCACCAATAACTTCCTGGTTGGATTCATATTAGCTCTTACTAACTTGGCTTTCCTAGAACAAGTCTTAATTCTATTAAAGCTTATGAGAAAATTGCTTAAGTATTTTATCAAGAATGTGCATTTTCCCAGAAAGAAGTGTGAATTCTATTAAGCAAAAAGTTCTGTCCCAGATCAGGTTTGGAACTATTTTTCTTTTGCATTCGTGGCTCATTTTGAAAAGTAGCGCATAATTTGTGCAGTCCAAAGATATGATGAGCTGAAAGCCAAAATGGACAACTGAAAAGAAGGATATGGCCAGGAGGGGCAGAGTCCAGAGAAGAGTGGACAATGGTTGGGAGGGGCAATGGTGATCTACATCTGACTAAATTCTGTCAGTCTTTGGGCAGAGGTAGAGGTTTGGTGCTTATAAAATGGATGGAAGGAAAGAGAAGTCCCTGTGATGCTCTGCCAAGCAACAGGTAGCTTATTATATGTTATTGGGAAGTTTCAACTAAAAGATCATTTTAATCTTACTTCACTTGACCAAGGTATTCCAGGAGAAAATTTTTAAAAATTATCCTGTTTAATAGAAAAACATTCTCTTGAGTGACTGTACCTGATCTTGTTCTTCTAGTTCAGTGTTCTAACGACATGGGACCCTAAAATAATACTAAGCCTATTAATGATCTATAGTCCTGTGGCTATTTTGTCAAGCTAGATTAAATGTAGCCAGGCTGAATTTCTCCCCTTTCAATATAAAATGACAGAATGTCCATTATTTCAAATCTTGTTTTTGTTATATCTGTAGCTTGACCTGTGAAATAACTTTTTAAAAATTTTCACTGTTATTCCTTGTTTTCCCCTTCTCACTTCCTGTCTCACATTTTTATTATAAGACTAACATTTCCTTTCTGTGGATTTTCCTGGCAAACTTTTGAATCACCGTTAGGTAATCTCCAAAACACTAAGCAATATCACATAACTTATTCTATCTAAAATTTTAAATAAACATTTGGCTTTATTTAAGAGTCAGTGTTAGTATTTTCATGTATTTCTGTAAAGCACATATGTTATTCATCCAATTCTAATCTTATTCCATGAATAGCACAGATATTATCCAGATTTTATTAAAATTTTTTGGTATCCTGGCTCCCAGCCCCCAATAAATATGTATCATAGTAAATAATCAATAAATGTTTACAGATGATGACATATAATATTTTATATTAATCAAAGTGTTCTACAATAATATTTTGAAATGGATAAGGCAGATATTATTTCCATTTTTTAAAAATGAGAAAATAGAAACAGAAAAAACAAGTGACTTGTCTAAGGTTATCCAACAATTCATTCATTGAACTGAGTCTTCCCACATTTTCAGAAGTGTTTCTCAAAGTGTTTCTTTGCTAGTCCCTGCTTTCTTGAAAACAGAATTTACAGTACTTTTAAAGAATTTATCATGTGTTTCATCAGTTCATTTAAAGTTGTGGCTTTAATAGCTGTGGCTTGGTATGCAAAGAAGTATCACCCTGGACAGAAAACTTTCCAGGAAGTGAGGTTCAATATTCATTTGTCACTAAATGAATTAGAACTGGACAAAACTGCATATACCCATTTTTAAAAAAAGAAAAACCTGACTTCGAAGAAAACAGACAAACATTTACATTTTTTAACAAATCAATTTTATTGATACATATTCATAAAACGTACAATTCATCTAAAGTGTACTATCAATGGTATTTGGTATAATCACATAGCTGTATATTGGTCACATTCTCATTATTTCAATAATAATAATAATAAAAAACAAACAAGATAATTCTTCACCTCTTGATCTCTCCCTGTTTCCCCTGATGTACATAGCTGCTATTTCTGGCTATTCTTGCACAATTATTTACTTATTTATTAAGAAGTTTTATTGAGATATATTTAGATACCATATGATCTATCTGAAGTGTTTAATCAATGGCTTTCAGTATAATCACAATGTTGTGCATTCATCATCACACAAAAAAATTAAGAATTGCTTCATTACTCCAAAAAGAAAAACTCTACACCCCTTAGCATGCCTTCCCCAGCCCTACATAACCACTAAGCAAATTTCATCTTTATAAATTGGTTTATATTTACATTTTGTATAAATGGAATAAAAAATGTTATACAATATATTTAGTTCATAATAGTGCAAACATCCAGTATTTGTGCTTTTGTGTCTGGCTTGCTTAACTCAACATAACGTCCTCCAGGTTCATCCATGTTGTCATATGCTTTATGACTTCATTTCTTCTTACAGCTGCATAATATTCCATTGTATGAATAAATCGGTTTGTTTATCCATTCATTGGTTGATAGACGCCTGGGTTGTTTCCAACTTTTGGCAATTGTGAATAATGTTCCTATGAACATTGGTGTGCAGATGTCTATTCGTGTTGCTGCTCTCAGTTCTTCTGGGTATGTACCCAGTTGGGATATTTCAGGGTCGCATGGCAAATCTATATTCAGCTTCTTTAGGAACTGCCAAACTGTACTCCACAGTGGCTGTACCATTCTGCATTCCCACCAATAGTGATTAAGTGTTCCTATCTCTTCACATCATCTCCAACATTTGTAGTTCTCTGTCTTTTTAGTAGTGGCTATTCTGATAGGTGCGAAATGTGTAGTTTTGATTTGCAATTCCCTAATCATTAGTGATGTTGAACATTTTTTTCATGTTTTTTTTGCCATTTGTATCTCTTCTTTGGACAAATGTCTCTTCAAGTCTTTTGCCCATTTTTTTTTCAGCATAAAGTCTTATTAAGGATTTTTTTTCAATTTTTAATCAAATTTTTTTAGGATACATCGATTTATATAAATGTTACACAGAAATTTTAGGAGTACCCATATGCCCCACCACCCAGAGCTACCACAACCTCCCACATATACATCCTTCATCAGTGTGGCACAACACCTGTAATAGATATACACATTTTGGGGCTTTGCCACCAAGCATGGACCACAGTTCAGACTGTAGACCACCCTCTCTCCCACACAGTGGGCATGATACATGATGATATAAAATGGCCTATATCCTCCATTGCAACATCATGCCCATTTTCTTTTATTGTTGAGTTGTAACATCTCTTTATATATCATGGATATTAAACCCTTATTGGAC
>PVKH010032798.1:0-12118 GCA_004027955.1 Chaetophractus vellerosus | reverse complement strand
GTCTCCCCTACTGCCACTCGGCCCCAGCTGTCATTATCTGGACCCTGGTATAGTAGCATTTGTTGGTGCTACATGCGTGTCTCCTTGCCTTGCCCTGCTCCCATCCATCCTGTCCATTCTTGACACAACTTCCGCTCTGAACACAACTCTGCACTGCCACTCCTCTGATAATAATTTTTCAATGACTTTATAAAAATTTTTTGTTTCGAAGTAATTTCAAACTTACAGGACAGTGGCAAAAACAATTCTAACCCCATACAGAGAACTCCAGCAAACCCAGATACCCAGATCTACCAAGTTTTAATGTTTTGCCATATCACTCTATCTATCTGTTCATTCATATATTTATCTTTCTTTTTTCTAAACATTTGAGAGTAGGTTGTATACATTATGCTCCTGAACACGTAATACTTCAATGTGCATTTCCTAATAACAAGTTCAATGGCTTTTTTTTTTTTATGGTATTCAGGATAAAGACCAAAACCTATAACATGTCCTACAAGGCCCTAAATGATGCAATCCCTGACTTTATTACATCACTCTCATACCCAGCTAAGCATACTGCTTGGCATGTAACAGATGTACAAAAAATATGCTGACTGAATCTAGAAATAAATGTCCTCAGTAAGACTTATGTCAAAATCTTGCATATGTCATGAAGGTATAAAAATAAACCACAACACATTGGAAAGATTTACTGTGGAAAATAGAAATACATTTTCTGTGTCCTCTCCCCATACCAGCCTCCTTCTGCTAGAAGAACTGCTGATGGTGAGGGCCCTAGTGTCACCATGGTCAGACCCATGCCTAATTCTTGAACTGTATCCTATGAAGCAGTTAGATGAAATCTCTTTCAAAGGCTCTGCTGTTAATTTGTCTTCTGAACCTTGAAAACCTGAATTCAGTTTTCGTATGATTTTGATTCGGGGAAAAAATATGTAAATGAGTCTTTGATCAAGGGAAGATAATGTAGAATGAGGTTCTGAACAAGGTAATACTAAAATTATTCTGCAAATTAGTGTAAGAGTCCTGTTTTTTGGGAGGTATGGAGACTATTTGGATGTTGAGGCATTTTTTTTTCCATTTAAGTGAGCCCTAGAAACTGATGATTAGTGCCCTTGACATTTATGGGGAGAGGGGAGGTGAAGAAGTTAGCCTGGTTCAGAGACTGGACACCAGTGCCAGGGAGACAAGCTGCAGGGCCAAGAGGAAAGCTGATGGCAAGGGGACTTTCTGTGATGGGGGTGAATGATGGACTTTAGGAATAGCCATGGCTGATATCCCATCCTGGTGTTGGCTTAGATTGTCCTTTGTTACTTGTTTGTTCCTCTCCGCCTCTCCTCAGCCCCAGACTCCAGTCAGGCTTTTTCAACCATAACAAGTTAGAGCAAGCCCTGACTTAGCTTTGTCTAGAATACACAGTAGGGACATGATCATAGATTGCAGCTAAGTAGGGCTGAAAGGAGTAGAAGGAGCTTGTATCATTTACTCAGACGCTGCTGAGGAAAAACCTGGGGTGGGAGTTGAAGAGAGACTAATAGATGATGAGCAGATTTGGCAAGCAATTATCCACTACCCCCAAATACCTGCATCCAAAGAACAATCACAGTAAAGAATACATTTCTAGAAGTAAATGCAGAATGGATTTTGAAGTTATTTTATTTAAAAATTAAAGCTAAAGTTTGGCCCAAGCCTCATCCTTTGTCATTTTTGCTGAACTTGCACAATGACTTATAAAAGAAGACTGTTGCATAACACTTTTTGAACAATGTATGTAAGACAAGGAGCATGAAGCTATGTTTCTGGGTTCTGACACCAAATATATAGGAGACAAAGACAAGTTCTGCTCATGCTTGAGCCTTGTCAGTGGACACACAGCAGCCAGCTGGTTGACACAATGTCACTCTGCTATCTCTGTCCTCTTGGGTATCTGTCCAAGGATTCTCTTGGGTGCTCATTCAAGCCAAAGTTGTGGCACAAAACCTCAGGAGCAGCTCTTTCCTGGCCTTGCAGCTTTGATCTCTGCAGTGTTTTCCAAGCATCCTGAGCTCATGGAGTTTTTCAGGGTGGCCCACTGTGATGGTGACTGATGGCCAGTCACTTTGGTAATGGAAACTGGGTCCCCTGTGTACCAGGCTACCACCATTAACATTTTTCAGCCCTCTGTGGGACAGATCACTGACTCTTCATAAGCTTCCCAACCTTGTCTTCAGCTTTACAATCCATGGTGATGAATTTATGGAGAGACTGTGACAATGTATGAATAGTGTAACAGAGATAAATGGACGTTAGATGTTGACGAGCCTGAGAAAAAATATTGTTCGCGACACGTTTTGTTAGCAAATGCACAGTTCACTATAACTCTTCTTTAGTGATTTATCTATAAATCTTCTTTTCTCACCTAATAAAATGCCCCCTTTGCTCCTCCCAGGCCGACGCCGTGTTTTTGTAATACATTATTAAAGCCATGTCAGCCACCAGATGCAGTGGGCTTGGGGCTTCGCAGCAGGGCTAATTTACCTTCTCCTTCTGAAACATGCTTAGAGGGTTCTGAGGCCTTATTAGTTCCCCTCTGCCTTGTTTCACACAATCTACCTGGTTTGCAACCAGAGCTACTGAACGCTTTGGAGGCAAATATTTTTCTTTTGCAAAGTTCTCATATATTTTCTATGACATCTAGGGAAAACTATATATATATAGATATCTATATCTATATATCTATATCTAATCTATATATCTATATATAAAGAACTATAGGATTTGGGAAAGTGAGGAGTTGTTTTCCTTGAAATTATATTCAGAAGAATCATTTATGCAAGATCCTGGGCCTCCAAATTTAACTGTTACTATGATTCTGTTGCTCTTTTGCTGGCTAGCTTTAAAGAGCCATGTTATGTTTTGTAGGCAATCAAATTAAAGATGTGTTATTTTTATTGTTTATATATATATATATATATTTTTTTTTTTTTCTTAAACCAAGGCAAGAAAGTTTGTTGACAGCTTTCATTTCCAATGAAGAATCTCTGCTACATGTGGGCTGTCCTGGTTGCAGTCAAGAATGAGAGGGCAGCCTGTCGCCCTCAGGTTCACCATCTAAACTGCCTGCTTTCTATGGTCCATACTGTTCCCATGTCTTCTGGGCTGAAGTTCACCAACATCAGCAGGTGTCAGAGGGCAAGAAGGCCGCAGAATCAGGGAGTAGCCACACGCCGCGGTGGGGCAAGACATCGGCAGGGCTCTGCTGGGGCCCACCCAACAAGTCCTTGTTGGTGGCATAGAATTTTGGCTTTTGCAGTTGGAGAACTGGCCATCCAGGACAAGGTAGCAGCAGCTCTCTAGACCAGTTTTTAGGGTAGAGTTGGCCAGCTTGGACTTGTGTCAAGGTGATGGGTAGAAAACTGGGCTGAAAAGAACACATAGGCCAGGACAGGAAAGAGGGGAATATGACAGCCCTGCTAACAATTTTGATTTTCATTCTATAAGCAGAAGATACATTACATGTTTGTAAATGGGGCAGTGATATAATTTGAGCTGTTACACAGTGAGTTGGATGCCTGCTAGGGAGGCCGGGACACACTTAACGGCATCTCCTAGCCCTCACCTAACCACCACCCTTTTCCTATTGTGTGTGGATGTTTCTATATGCTTCCATCAGCACCAGGAGCAGACATTAGTTCTAATGGACTTTTGTTCTAATGGAGCAGCCAGATGTACCTTGAACCCGAAACTGGGAACGAGTTGCAGCAGCTTCTAGGCAGGGCAGGAACTCTCAGTGGCAGGGCCCTTCCCCCTGGGGTGTCCCCTTGCCCTCAGGCAGCGCAGACTCGTCTCTACCCTCCTGCGGGAGCCTGGGGAGGTGCCGTCCACCTACCCTGACCTGAGCAGTTTGGCCTTCCCAGGAGACCGGCCACGATGGGATATCTTGCTCTGCTCTTCTGGAGCCTCTGTGCTCTGTTACTTGCTGAAAGTTTCTTTTGTAGCTGAGCCTGTGTTCCCACAACATGCTGTGTAGCAACTCGTTCTACAGTGCATAAGGAAGAAAACAGATTGGAAGGAGCGCTGTCAGCTAGGAGACTGTAAAAGTTCAGGCAAGTTGTAATAAGGACCTGACCCCAGAAAATAAAGGTTTCCTTAGATAGAAGGAGACAGGAACATGAGGCCTTCTGGTAACCTGGATTGAATAATTCCAGGTAAGTTCAAAACTGCCTTGCAGAAAATAATGAAGAAAATCAAACGGTTCTGTCATGCAATGTAAACATGTCACTTGCTCAAAGCCTGTTATCCTAATAGTACACGACAATGTCTTCTGGGTTACTTTCTATTACAAGAAGTTGCAGGAGCTGGTAAGCCTGTGAGTAATTTAAAATGTAATTGTTGTTCTGAATTCCTGCGACATTGTTTGCGTTTCATTTCCTTTAAGTAAACAGTAAAAGGGTTACAGTCTAGTTCAATACCAGGAGCTTGATTCCTAGAAATAGAAAAGGGCTTGAGAAAGGTCTGTAGCTATAAAGCAAATTTCACCCCTGTGATGGCCGAGTGCTGTGGCCGTGCTCCTCAAATGAGTGGGGTTTTTTGATACTGGCAAAGTGAAGGACATCAACTAAGCAAAGAAGACGTGTGTTACTGAAGGGGACCGCGAGGTGAATAGAGCACTAAAAGTGCATTTGGAAAAATATTTCATAAATCATTGAACGTTAGTACTGGAAGGGATTTTAGAGATCATTTAGTTACAAATGCCCTTATTTTTAAGGTTAAAGAAGCTAACTTTAAAAGTCCAGAAAGGTTAGGTGACTTACTGAAGGCCACCTGCAGTGAGCTGTGTGGCATTAAGTGTAGGAGTTTTAGAGTCAGGCCAAACTGGGTTTGAATTCCTGCTCCCTTCTGCACTAGACATATGCCCTTTCTTTTACCAGCCACTATTTCTGCAGAACAGTTTTTCCATCGGTAGGAAGGACACATGCCCATCTCACAGGCTACTGCAAGGCTAAATAAGTTTTTAAATGGAAAGCTTTCAGCCAGTATAGGGGAAACACTCAGCTCCTGGCAGCTGCTATTAGAGGGAAGACCAGGTGTCCTCTCCTCTTGTATTCCCAGGTAAAATCAACTTTTCCAGAAAACTTCCCTCAGTTTTGACATTGAAGTTAACATCACCTTCTACATCAGACTGTTCTTTCATTACCAACTCAACTTTACCTAACCAATCAATCAATCATTTAACAAACATATTGAGAACCTACTCAATATTGAGAGAGGCACATGCTTTTTATGATAAATTATATGGCACCATGAAAATGTTTAATTATGGCTCAGGAAATGTCAATCATCATTCTGTTTTTAACAGAATTAAGCAGCTTTGTTCTGTAATGAAGTGCTCTGGGATTTGCTGTGGTGGAAATCAGCCCCTCGGGCCAGGGCATGGCCACTGCTGCTAGGATTCAGCTGCAGCTCGGAAGGGCACATTCTGGTTATTTAGAATAGACCTCAGGACGCAGGCAATTTATTTAAATATACGAAATTATTATCCAATTTAACAAAATTCGCACTAACCTAACATGGAAGGGAAAATGTGTTGTCAAAGCAAAATAGAAATTGTGTGGAGAGGAGGGCAAGAAAATGTTGCTAGCTCAGAGGCAACTCTGGGCCCATCTCTTTGTATAGATCATTGCATTTCTTCCCCAGGACACTTCTAATGGGGTGGATGTTCTTATTTTTATTTACATTTTATTAAGGAGAAAAGAGAGCTCAGCTCTGAACTTGCCAGTCACCCAGAAAATAAGCTCTGGGCCAGGATTTGAATTCACATTCGTGTGGCTCTAAAACTTTTGCCCTTTATTTCTCTTACAAAGCTTTCTATTGTCAAATAGAACACAGTTACAGAAAAACACAGATAAAAAATTCATAACTGAGTGAACACTCGTGTAACCATAGGTCAAGCAAGAGGACTTTGCCAACCACCCCCAAACCACTTTCCCCACCTCCAAAACTAAGTACTGTGTTGGGTTTTAGAAATCCCTTCTTTACATTTCGTTATGGTTTTATTAGCCAATTACGCATCTCTATAATATAGTTCAGTTTTCCACTTCTTTGTAAACTCAGTTTGTCTTTGATGTTGCATTTAATCAGCAGGCTCCCCTTCCTTCCCTTAAAATTAATCTACTGAAAACCCAGCCATTTCCCGGTAGTGTTTCCAACAGTCTGAGCTTTCCTGGTTGCGCACTCCTGGAGCTGTTCTCGTCATTCCTCTGTCCACCAGGCTTTGTTAATTGACCTCTGGATCTAGAGGATTGGGCAGACTCAGGTTTGAGCTGTTGGGCAGGGCTTAGGGGGAGCACATTTTTTCACCAGGAGGGACACGGTATCTGAATTTTGCTGTTGTTTTCTTTTAGCTCCTATTGATGCTCAATGCCTATGTCGTTAATTCATTGGAGGTTGCAAAATGGTGTTATTTTATCATTTCCTCCTCACATATTCACTGAAATAATTGGAAAAGCAGATATTTATTCACATAGTATTTGATAATATAGTGCTATAGTTCATATAGGAAAGGAAGAATAAATGCTTCCTGTTATTCAGTGACACTTTCAATTTTTAGGTTCAGGTTTAGGAAGATCTGAAATCTATGTTTTACTGCTGTCATCATCATCCTCAAATTTAATTTTCTAAAACCTAGGTTTTTAGAATAAATATGCTACCTTCTCCTATGAAAGAAAGAAAGATCAGCTCAAGTATTTATTGCATGTTTAATTAAATTGGAAGGTGGGATCAGTCTAGGAGGTGGCATCTCTGAATAAATTCTGATCAGATGCTAGATACCCCATAGTCTTTTCTGCTGTGAACATCGATACTACAGAAGACATACAGGTTTTTACTAGATGAGGTTAAAAACTTCTCTGATGGGCAGTAGGTTATAGTGGAAAGAGTGTGGAGTTTGAAACTAAAAGAAAATTGAGGTTCAAATCCTTAGTCTATCATTTAATGGCTGTGAAAATACAGGTATACAGGTAAGATATTTAAGCCTTAAAAGTACTATTTTTCTTATTTATGAAATGTACATAACTATATCTATCTCTGTTGGCATATAGCACATCTAGAATAAATTTTAGTTCCTTTTCCTCAAACCCAAGAATCTCTAGCAACGCTTTTTTTTAGGATCTACCTTACCCATTTGTGTACATAGTTAGATGCAACTTACATTGGTAACATATTCAGATATATAACAAATTGTACACCCTTTCCTAAGGCATTTGCTCTACTTTTTAATTGGCATTATTTTTCCTTTTTTATCCGGTATCAGTTTTGATTTGTCCCTACCTACTCAATTTAGGGAAATATGAGAAAGGAAGAAAAATAGCACAGAACTTGAAAAGCTTTTATATGGATTAAAACACACTTCACCGAACTGCCTCTTTCCACAGTCCAGGGCAAACCCAAAGGAATGACTTCTTTTCTCACATGCAGATTGTCACATAATAAATTACAAGCAGAATTCAACTTCAGTGAACTGCTAGAACTGGGGGCAGGAGGTGCTTAGAAGACAGGCAACCATGATTAAAAAGCTCTGTCAAACCCTAACTTTGAACATGCTGTGGTTTGATTTTTTTAACGCAACCGTGAGTAGAAAATAGCATTTTCTCACTCCATGAAGTCACACCTCTCTTTGTCAATGGAATAGCTGAAAAATCAGTGAAAACAAAATTAAATGTAAATTGAGCTTTCCATCTGGCCACTGTGACACCCTCTAATTGAAGGCAAACAACTTGTCTTTGAGGAACTCTTTCTCTGAAGTACGCTGGATTGACAATATTTTAAAGGGAGCTTCCACGGTTCAATAGAGTATTTTAGGACATTTGAGAAAAAAAAATCCAAGAGAAGAAAGAAGAGGAATTTAAAAGGTCAATATCTAGTTGCTTTTACTGTGAGAGAGCTCTTGAAAAGAAGGTATATTTGAATGAATATAGGTGATTCTCTGATTCCCCTGTTTTGCCGTGTACTAATTTCCCTTATATCCAGGTTTTTTTTTTTTGGTTTTATGTTCTTCTGTTCTTTTACTTTGATTTTAAGAAGATCCAAGAGCAAAGGAAAAGTGAAAGGAGGAGGAACCCAATAACACACTTAGAAACTAGAGAGAGAAACGGTTAAGGCATTTGATGCAGATGTCCGTCACACCATGGCACCAAATCCAGTGGGAACATCATCAGCTGATCGATCCTGAGCAAGTTTCTTAGCCTCAGTAGGTTTCAAGACATACTCTAGGCATTTTTTCACATCATAAACACTCATTAAAAATTAGCTATTAATTTTATCAAGATATGACTTGAGGACTATCTTAGAATATTTTCTATTTTGGTAGTCCATCTCCAGTTATTCCATCCTTGTCCATGGGGGCCATCAACATATTCAGAGTTCATTTCATATTGGATTTAACGGTGTGCCTGACAATGTGGAATTGAATGAAATTGTGATAGCTACTTCTCTGCATAGTCAGACAAATCCTTTGGAGCAAACATATTGTGTTTAGAGGAGAGCCACTTGAATTTCTCCTCTTGGGTATGGCTAGTAGGTCACCAGAAAGAAGGACTAAAATGCAACCCTTTGTGGGCTAACAAAGGTGTCCCCAGCCAACAGTCATTGCAATGGACAGCACTGGAGAAGCAATGCATGGGCCAATTTACGTAAGATACCTTTTTCTGGAAGAGAAGAATATAAAACAGGCACAGATTAGTCCTGAAAATTAGCTGTAGAGATCAAGTTTGAGGAGCAAGATATTTATTAGGGATAAATCTCCGTAAAAGGAAGAATGCTTGGGAAGAGGAAGAAGGTGAACGTCTATACCAGGCTGGACAAAATCTCCACTAACCCATCAAGGGGTTTTGGACCCAACATTTCCCATCCATGTCATGCCAGGTGGGGGGATTGGCCCATCCTTTAGACTGCAGCTTTGCTCAGTCACTGAATGTGATCTCCCTTAGCAAGGGTGTGAGCTCAGACAAGGTGGCTCTCCACAGCTGTGCCAGACCCTAGAGGAGATGATGCTGTAACACACTCCCGTAGCTGGCAGCAAGTCCTTCCTCAAAAGGGGATGTGTGGGTGACTTTCCATGTCTACTGCCAAGATGCTCAGAAAGCAGCACCTGAAAAGGGAGTGGGGATGGAACCTGGGACCTTCCACATGGCAAGCAGGCGCTCAACCACTTGAGCTACTTCTGCTCCCACCACCTGAAATTTGAGAATTGTAAATCCTGACCCAGTGGCCTTGATTAAGCAGACTCTAAATAAGGAATTATTATAATTATTAAGGTCTTTCGGAAGGAAAGGGCATCAAGGACTCCAGAGGAAAACTTACTAAAAGGGAAAAAGGCGAAGTCTGGGCTGGGGGCCAAGATGAATACAAGTACTTAGGGGTTTGTTTTGGGTGGGGAAGGGATACTTCTGGTTATGGTTAAATTAGGTACCAGAAGTCCCTAATCACAAGCATTATCTTTTATTTTTAGCATTATTATTTTTCTGGATTTAGTTAAATTTATAAGGTCATGTGTTGAAAATACATGCAAGTTAGTAGCAAGTTTTCCTGATCCTGAAAGAAATATTTAGAATTATTTTAATGCCACCATTTTATGTACTCACAGTGCAATATTCATATTCATTTTTCTTTTCTACACAAGAGCTTCTATATCCTTTAAGATGTATTAATTCTAGCTAAAACAATCAATTGGGAAATTTAAATATAAGAACTATATCTATACAATAAGGTCTTATAGCAAAGATATTAATTACAAATATAGGGAGGAAGCAAAATCTAATGAAAGGGACATCTGTATTTTAGTTTTCTTTTTTACTACTATACATAGATACAATATTGGACATGTCTATTCATATTTCCAGGATGACATTTACTATGACCAAAAAAAACCCAGTTCACTAGATGGAACTAGAGCTCTTGAATCATTTTAACTTTTTATTTATTTATTTTTTATTAGAGAAGTTGGGAAGTTGTAGGTTTACCAAAAAATTATGCAGAAAAGGCAGAGTTCCCATATATCTACCCCACACAATTTTCCTTTATTAACATTTTGCATCAGTGTGGTACCTTTGTTACAGTTGATGAAACAGTATTATTATGATTATATTATTACTTGTATCGATAGTTTACATTAGGATTCGCTGCTAATATTGTACAGTCCTACGAGTTTTTAAAATGTTCACTCTAGTAATATATTTACAACCTTAAATTTCCCCTTTTAACAGCATTTAAATATATGATTCAATGCTGTTAATTATGCTCTCTAATGTTTTAATGTGCTTTGACTCTTACATAAATTCTGCCAGTGATATCCATGCATGATTTTAGCCTCTTGGCATGGAGAGAAAATCAGCAGTTTCTATTGCTGTAAAAAAATTAGTAACAGATAGATCTTCCCTAACTCTAGTCTCAGTTTCCTGAAACACAGAGATACAATATTTATAAAGAAGACTATCGTTTAAATCTATTTTCTATTTTGAGGTATCATGAGAACAAAATCCTAGGCAGAGTTAAATAATGGCTCTTATGAACCCCAAATAACTTTAAAAGAGGGCCCCAAATAAAGTTCAAATGCATTCATCATGAACATTAAGTATACTTGTCTCTGAGTCTAGACAATCTTTATTAGTTTCTAACTGTATTTTGAATAAAAGTCAATTCAAAGGACTTAAGGTTATCATCTCTTGTTCCACAAATCATATTGGAGTAAGCATTTTAAAGCTCAATCTTCCACTACTTTTCTTTTTAAAATTCTATCAGCACCTTAGGTATCAAATTCCCCTTATTCCCTCTCCTGCACAAGTGATTAGTGTTTTCCTTAACTTCTCAAAATTCTTTATGACCTTTACCCCATATTTCAGTGTCATTCTTTTCCAAATGTGACTAGGTACTCTCTTCCAGCACATTTTGATAGACAAGGCAATCCATTTTGTTGTCTAACCTCTATATCAAAGTGACAGAAGAGTCAGTGGTTTAACAGCTGCAGAGATTTTCATTACATGAATGAGATTTAGATAACATTTCCATTAACAGTACTTAAGATCAATGTCCCTAAACAGACCATTCCCAAATCAAGAGTTTATCGTGTGTTTTAACACTTTAGAGCCACAAAGATTTTCTTGTTCAAACTGCCTGTAATACAATTTTGGGTAAAAGTGTTCACATCATTTCTTGAAAATACCCAGAAAATAGCTGAAGAAGACCTTTCCTGTCACCAAAAAGATAAATAAATGGAAGTTTATAATGGCAGCCATCCTCTCTCCCTTACCGTGTTAGGAGAGCCGCTGTTAGCTTGGAAAGGTGAGAGCTCAGGTTTAACTCCATCATATTCCAACATTCTAATCTCCCTTCCCACCCACCAACCTTTCAAGTAAATTGAAAGTAAGCCAGGACCTTGACTCCGTTTAAAACTTCTAATGTCTGACAGAGGTCTTCAAAAGCTGCCGTTCACTGAAGAAAAGGAATTCCTTTGATTTGACAATTAATAGTTCTGCAAATCGATTGCAAACCAGTAGCAATCCCCAAAGGTCTTTTCCTTTGTGCCTCTCCAGACTCTGGTGCTTAATACAATTGTAAAATTGTAAAATTGTTGAGTTGAAATGCAAATGCTTTTGCAGGAAGGAAAAACCGCAATTTTAAATGTAATGACACAGTGATGTTGGTTCCTGAATTAATTGCCTCAAAGTTATTTGGGGTGGGGGGTTAGAATTTGAGCTATACTTTAATTATTTTTTAAAAAGTTGCTTGAGTAATCTGTGTGCCAAAATTATCTTTGGGTCTAGGGATTCAGGTTTTTTTTTTCCTCACAGATAACAAATATCAGAGACACAAATATCAGGTAACCTTGACAGTCATTTTATTTTTTATTTTATTTATTTTTTTATTTATTATTTATTACATATCCCCCCCCCTTTTCTGCTTGCTCTTGCTGTGTGTCAATTCCTCTGTGTTTTTTCTATGTCTGCTTCTTGTCTCCCCCCGTCCCCGCGGCGACGCGCCGAGTCGGCCCTCCACGGCGGTGGCTCGTTCCGTTCGAGGGTGGCTCCATTCCGTTCCCACGGGCGGCTCCGCTCCATGTTTTGCAGGCAGCAGTCCTCCA
>PVKH010032797.1:0-12104 GCA_004027955.1 Chaetophractus vellerosus | reverse complement strand
GGGGGGGGTATGTATAAAATAAAAAAAATAAAACTTTAAAAAATAATAATAATAAAATAAAATTCTTTCCCCAACGTGTAAAATATTAACATACGTGCAATCAATTCATTGCTATCTGCATTTTCTCAACTATAATAAGGGTAGCAGCTATCTCTAAGGACTACTGTATAATTAAGTGAGATTATAAATTAACAGCTCTTCTTTTCATTGATCCCTAAGCAATATTAAAAAAGAAAATCCCTGAGGCTAAAAAATGGATTATACATGAGAAATGTATATATTTATTCATCTGTGTTTAATTTTTAGCTTTTAATTGTTTATATTTTCAATTATTAAGTGTATTATTAAATGCAAAATAAAGTCCCTCCAAAAATGGATTATACATATAAGCATAAAATAGCCATCTTTAAGTAGTGCCTCAGCCTTAAAATTATCTTCCTCCAAATATGGGGCACCATAAAAAAGTGTAGAGAAAAAAGCAACAAGACTACTATCTTAAAATGAAGTACTGAGAGGTGAAAAAAAGTGACAGTAATATTCCTCTGCTCTCCAAAGAAAATAAAGCAATTTTGAACACTGCCTTTGTCTTTTTTTTTTTTCAACATTATGTTAAGGCAAGCAAGAGGTGAATTTCAAACTACTACACATTAGAAAGTCTATAGTACTACATATTCAAAAAAGGGTATGTAATTTTTTCTATGAGAGTACCTTTTAATGTAATGCTTAACTGAAAATTACCAGGTTTTTACTGTGCTCCTACAAGTCTTGCTTATCTTCTAATTGTAACAGTGATTATTCAAATCCTTATAAAAATGGATACATATCTCAGACTTTAATATTAAAAGGCACATAAAATGTCACAAAATAGTTCCAGTTAGAGTCTCTGCTTTCAAATTATACTAAATAAAAGGAATTAATGAATTTACTCTATCCCATTTCTCTCTCAAGTCCCATTCAAAAGCAGATTTTAAAACAAAACACATCAAACAAGGTTTCAACCATTGGCCTGAATAGAAAGGAAAAGTAGTGTTCAACTAGGCAGGGAAAAAAAAAAAAAAGGATCAATGGAGCATGTTAAAGAAGTATAATGAACTATACTCCAGTGGTTTAAAGAATACTTACTGCACCAGATGTTGTACCTAAAATAAAATAAGAGGCACGTTATTTACACTGTGATAAAGTATGCTATTCTTAATTTTATAGTTTTAAGATTTTTATTTGTACTATTTCTTCCTCTTCATCCTAAGATATCCCAATATGGCCTCTGTGCTCACTATTCCCAGCAAAATAAACATCTGTAGTGCAAAGTATTTTTGGAATTAAGTGGCTCTCTGAATATTTAATCTCTAAACTTACTTGGAGATAGTTTAAAAATACTCATTTTGCCTTTTGTTTCTTTTCTCCTTGCTAAAGGAGAAAATCTTGCCTAATTTCCCTTTCTCTGCTCTACTACCAAAGTACAATGTCTCTGACCTCTGATTCTATGCTTTTAGATTTTCTGACAACTTGAACTCTCTATAGCCCAGACACTTGTGTTGTACAATACAGAAGCCATTAGCCACCACACATCCCTCTTTAAATTAAAATTTAAATGAAGATTAAAAGAAAATAAAAAACTCAGTTCCGCAGTTGCACTAGCCATATTTCAATAATTACACATAGCTAACAGCTATCATATTGGATGAGACTAGATTACAGAACATTTCCTTCACTGGAGAAAGTTCTATCGATGGGCCTGGCCTAGACATTACCCCAAACCCTTTAAGATATAAAGTGAAGTGCATATCAGCAAAAAGCTCAGCCAATTTAATCACTAACTTTAGAAAATGAGTAACTTAAAAACTTATGTGGAACACATGGATAATAGAATTATTTATTATAAATTAAAATCATACTAATCAAAACAACTTACTGGCGACTTAAAAAAGAAATATATATATATATATATAAAACAGGTTTTACAAACTACAATGACTACAGGGCCAAGCACATAACAAAGAAATGACTGAACTAGTCCGGAAAGCCTATGAGAATACATGCTCCATATCTAAAGTATGGAGTGCCACGCCATTCCACAATGGGTGTCTAGTTCAACTATGGACCCAGCCAGAGTTCATTCATACAACAAATATTCTCTCAAATCCTACTATGTTGACAGGGCCACTGTAAGCACTGAATAGTCTTATCCAACTTTTCAAAATAATTCAATCTTTAGGTAAAATCTGCAGATTTTAAATGTCAACAACTAATTACAAAATTTAAAAACATTCTGTGAACAAAGCACATCTGCAGACAAATTTTGGCCCCCAAATCCCTTAATTTAAGGTATGATGATTTCAGGATTCAATTAGCAAAGCTAATCTCTTTTCCACTGCCTTAAAAAAAAAAAAATAAATAAATAACCATACATGATATACATACCTGCTGCTATATCCATATTATTTACTCCTGGCTATAAGAGAAACAAAATTAGTAATATTCACATTTTAAAAATTATATTTTATGTAAGTTCCCCATAAAGCACAGTGAATCAACTCCTTCTAGGTATAATCCTCAAGTTACTGATTCAAAGATAATCTTAGCAAAACTTTTAGTGGTCCCAGTTCTCTAAATTTACTAACAATTATTTCAAAAAGTCAGTAACCTGGGGCTACTTCATCACTTTACTGTAGCAAAATCCGCCCTGAATTAATATGAGGCTTTTTACAGTCTTCATTTATATAACCTTAGACAAAATAAACATCCATAAGTTTCACTGTAGAAATATTCATGTATTAGAAATTTTAGGGTACTACCTAGATCCCTCTGGAAATTTTTATATAATATATAGTCTATGAATGTATTACCTTTCCAATATTTCATAAATTCTGAAATTTTGAAAAACATTTGGCTTTAAGGATTTTGGATAAGACAGCAAATCTACCCCAGTGAAGTATGCCACATATGTTCATTACAACCACTAGGCTATCAGATAGTAAAGACGTTGAATATTTTAATTATTTATACATTACTATGCTCAGCGATAAGGCTAATTAAATTTTTCTAAGTAATTTTCCACAGCCAAAGTCTCACAAAATGGATTTCAAATTAAGTATTTTGTTTTATAAATCTAGGACCTAGTATTAGATCACATGGTATCAATTTTTAATCAGCACTCAGAAAAGTCAATGTCTACCCTTTAAGATTAGAATGTTACCAGACCAAAAATAAATAAATAAATAAATAAATAAAAATTAAAAAAAAAAAAAAAACTGGCTTACAAACTATGCTTTTCACTATTCTGCTTTTATTTAATGTAGAATTACTTTAATAATTAGGATTTCCTATCATTCAAGTAACAGAAACTTTTTAAAAGAATAAAACTCCACCATTATTCTTGTGTTATATGTTACAGTGCTCCAGAGGCACTCAAAAGGCTAGCACAATTGTCTATGAAATATATATATATATTATTTCATATATAAAATTAATCAAAATACTATAGGAAATAGCTATTTTCATAAGATTACCGGTAAGGCCGGCTGCATGGAAGCCTGAGACATATGAGACATCATCATTCCAGGCATTACTGAAGACATCATTCCAGGCATCTAGAATAAAAGTAAAAAAAAGTTAACAAGCAAGACCAAAGTACTCAATTTGACTTTATGAAGCTATCTGGTTATTAAAGATAATATATACAATCTACAATTAAAAACCACTGGATACTAATACTAATACAATCTGAATAGTACGCTTAGTAAGTACTTGTTGAATGAATGAAGTACAGCTAACATTTTTAAAAAATCAATTTAAAAGTTTAGACTATAATATTATTTCTAGCCAAAACTTAACATTATTTCATTATAATTTTAATTCAACACTCAGGATTTTCCCTTCTTTGGAGCAAGACAATTTAAGATAAAATATGTTTTTCCATATTTTTCACCTCTGATTTTTTTAATACCTGTATTGAGTAAATTTTGCAGCAATCTGGTACGTTTTTAAATGCTTAAAATCCAAACAGCAACGTGAGGGGAAAAACCACAGAAGACCAACTTTTCAATAAATTGTTTTGCAAAAAAACTTAATAAAGCACATAGAGAAATATCTAAAGAAGAAAGGTAATAGGTTTGAGAGTTCATTTAGTTTTACAATGACAGTCATTCAAATCTATGAATTAATCTTCTCTACTAAGTATGAAGATTAAGACTGTTTTAAAAAGGAAGCAACAGATCCAATGTGCCTATATCTTAGTATAATCCCATACTGCAATTTTGATTTTAGTATGAACAATTCTAGGAAAAAAAGGGGAGGGGGTAAATCCAAAATTTATACAACAATCACTGATATCTGAACAAGGCAAGCAGCTATTTAACAGTTTCCAATTAAATGGATAAACTGAGCAAGAGGAACAGAAAATAAGCAAATTGGTCAACAGGAACACAGAGATTAAAGCCTACTAAAGCTAGACAAGAACATCCACATTCTGAATTTTATTACTTGTAAAAGTCAACTCATTACTTATGAGGTAAAACAAGGTTAAAGTACCTATGAAATGAAGCAGCTGGGGTTAAGGGATTAAAATACAACCTACATAAAAGTAATGTTCCTCAAAAGGTAACATTCAATCATTTAATTAAAAAAAAAAACAAAAAAAAAACCACAAAAACCCAAAATACGTTGACAGAAATTCTAACAATGTGGTGGCCAACATGGAATATGGTTGAAATAACGGTCAAAACAACAACAACAACAACAAAAATAACAGATTTTGAACACACACACAGACAAGCCTTCATCACCCAGATTGATTTAGAGAAATGACTGACATAGATCAAAATGACAAAACACAGATTAAAATGACAAATCTAGGCCTGTCCTCCATTTGGAACAGATTTACCCTCACAATTAATTTACTTTAACCTAAGAGAAAAGTAAACTGACTTCCTAAGTGCACAGGAACTTATTATGGGGTAAAGCAATCGATTTAGTGAATGCTGAACAGCAGCAGAAATAAACCACCATGCTACTGAAAAAGGACTGCATATAAAATCAAAAGTTGGTGGTAATCAGCTGAGCCCTGAATCTCAACAGATTTGCAACACCAACTTTCCAGTTCATTGGACTCACTCAAGACAACTAACAAAGAGGTGAGGATGGACAATGACCATCCCAAAGAACCAAGATAGTCTACAACTGCAAACAAGAGAGCCCCATCCATCTGCCCTATGGGATCAAAGCCCCCTCTCAATTAGAGGTGGAGTGGGCATCACCATCCAAGAGTCCTTAGGATTGGGGAATGAACTACAGACTAAAGTAGACTTACTGGTATTCTACTATAGACTTACTCTGATTCTAGCAATGGAAGAACTTATATCATTGATGTGGAGGCAGTGGCCACTGGAGGTTCTGAGGGCAGGGAGAGGGAAAAACAGGTATAATATGGAGGCATTTTTGGGACTTGGAAATTGTCCTGAATGGTACTGCACTGACAGATACAGACCATTATATAGCTTGCCATAACCTACAAAATTGTGAAGGAGAGAGTATAAACAACACTGTAAAGTATAATCCATGCTTAGTGGCAATGGTCCAAAATGTTTATCAAATTGTAACAAATGTATCACACTAAAGAAGGATGCTGTTAATGTGGAAAAATGTGGGCGGTCTAGGGAATTCGGCATATGGGAATCTCCTACATTTTTTTAGGTAACATTTATGTAATCTATCTTTTTTTTAAAAAAATTAAAAATATATTAAAAAAAAAAAAGCTGGTAGTAACATACCGAAAACCAGAATTCTAAGCTGAAATGGAGAATGTAAAGTTTGAAAACAAAGTTTTTCCATAGGAATTAAAGACTACAAGAAAAATAGGGTAAAATCTCCCACACAGTAGCAGCAGCAGGCTCTATAAATAAATGTAATTTTAAATTGAAATATTCTGGTTTTGCAGAAAAAATTCCATTAAAAAAAAAAAAAGCAACAAAAAGCCTATGTATAACAAAAAAAAAAAAAATTTACTAGTCCAAGCCAGTGAGATTCACTGCAAACAATATTTGAAAATCATTAAAGAACACACAGAATCTGATAGTCATAGTTATCTCCTTATTTGTGTCCTTCCCATACCTCAAATTTTAAAACATTTCAAAGTTTTCCTCTAATACACTGGAACAAATGGTAATGGTTATAAAATGAGATTAATGTCAAATAAAAAGCCACACCCCTCCCCTGCCCCCTGCAGTATGTTAGTAAATCCTGGAGGGTGGCAACCAGTTAAGCTTGTTCAACCTGATAAACGTATCTGCAAAACTCTTAAATTATGTAACTGAATATTCTAAAAGTAAATCGATTACTAGTATAATTTTAAGCCAAACTGTGCCATTAACATGAAACCAAAGAACAAAAACACAAATATGCAAAATTAACATTTCTCATGAAATGCTATTACTAGATTTGACAAATGTGCTCCCCCAAAGGCTTGGGCATCACAGGAAAGCCTATTTCCCAAAGCCTGTTCATTCATTCTAGGATACACATAACATGAAGATGCATTTCACAATGCCTGTCCAACTCGAGTTGAATTTTTTCAGAGGATTTGTGTTGGCCTTTGGCATTACCACCAATCTGGGACCATTTACATTTTCTAAGCTATCCTTTTTTTTTTTTTTTTGCTTTTAAGATGACACTGATTATGGGAATCTCGGCTTCAAGCTTATGAGAATCAGCTTGTGGTTCGAACCCTAAGGAGTAATTCTCCATGTGCCCAATAACCAAAGCATGGACATTCATATTTCTTTGCTGTCCCTTTTTTGCATAGCAGGTTTACTTCTCACTTGGCTTCATATGGAGGGTATAGTCCTTGGCATCCCTGCTTTATCTGCAGAGTCTTTTAGACTTCTCATTTTAAGTTTTGTGGTCCACCCCCCCACCCGGGGGTATATAAAATAATGGCACAACTCACCATTAATGTCATCTTAAGTTTGATGAAAATGAGATATTGGTTCAAAATGACTAAAGAAAAACTCAACTTAGCTGCTACAAAAATGACACAAAAAATTCCATGAGCCATATCACTCTTTAAAAGTGGTAGAGTTCCTCTTGGCTTAGTGTGAAGCATACTATGCTAAGTAAGGATTTTCAGTTAGGATCAGAGATAGGGACAGAAGAAGGAGGGCAAAATACGTCTATCTATATAGAAATATATATAAACACACACACAGTATGAGGCTTAGGCTAAACTGCCTAGAATAGTAAACATCCCAATTTTAGGGACACTTTAGTACCGTTTAAAAACATAAAACAAGCATTCTTTTACCATTCTAGATAAATTTTAAGAATGAAAATAAAGGCATGATAAAAGCAATGCCAATGCTACAGCCAGCACACTGTACAAAATGTAAATCAAGTCCAATTTCATTATGATATGAAAAGAACAAAAAACATGAAGATCTTCTGTGAGATCTTCATAATTATCTCCTGAAGTTTTTTCTCTGGAAAGAAATCACAAACAACCTAAGTTACCTTTTGTCTATCTATCCCTATAGGCAATTATCTAAAACAAATTTTAACTCATAAATTGCCACTGGTTGATTTAAGAACCATTCTCACTGAAAACTTGCAGCTGCAAATTGACCACCTTGAATAAATTTGATTCTTGCCCTTTTTCTTGGTTCCTTTTGAATGTAAGGAAGTCAAATTCCACAAGATAAGCACATTCTACAGACCTTTTAGCATTTAAAAACAATTACCTTATACACCACCAAATTACCTTGTGAGTAAATATAAATAAATGCAAAAGCACATCTTTGAATGAAACTAGATATTCATTCAACTGGAAATAAGTAGAAATAACTATGCTTAAAACATATCCTTAACACTCCAAAATAAGTGGCTGCATTTTAGGAAAATCATTTAATATTACCTTCTCTTCAACAACAGTGATAATTCAAGATATTTACCTTTTTTTTTTTTTTTTTGGTGAGGTACCAGGGCTGGGGATTGAACCTGGAACCTTGTATATGGGAAACCAGTGCTCAACCACTGAGCCACACGGGCTCCCACCACTTCTTGATAAGAAACATTTAGATAAGTTAAAGGTAGACAATATTTGCACAAACTGCACACAGAACAGAACCATGCCACATTTAATAAACCAACTCCCAGGATTCAAAATTATGGTTTGCTAAGCTCTCTCAATCTAGAAAGTTTAGAACTGCTGAGGTATAGCTACTCCTTCATATTCTAAGGTTAGCTTAATTAATTACATAATCTTATAGTGCTATACAAAGAAGCAGAGCTATTAAGTGCTCTCTGGATTCAGACCGCCAGGATTCACACCCCAGCCTGACCATTTACCAGCTGTGTTACCTTGGGCTAATTTATTTCACCTTTCTGGACCTCTAGTTTTCTCATGTATAAAACCAGGAAAATAGCCATCTGATAGTATTGTTGAAGAATCAAATGGGATAATACATGTAAGGCACTTTAGAATAGTACTTAATAAACAAAAGGTATTTTATTATCACTGCACACTCTTTTAACTCATATAATAAAAATCTCTCTTATGTTGTCCCTTCCCTGATCTAGTCCCTGTCTATCTCTTGGATAGTTACTCCTGTTCTTAAAGGTATCAAGTAAATATTGTAAAACCATCTTCTGCAAAGGGAATCAATACATGTAATAAGTCAATTCCAGGTTAAGCATTTTAGTGCTGACTCTGCAATGTCCCTTTGTAATTCACTTAACTCTGTGGGTCTTACTATTCCTATCTATGAATTAGATATAATATATAGCCAGCCCACTTTCCAGAGTCAGGAAGATCAAATTTAACGTGGTATAAGACACTCTCAGCTATATACAAGCATGGTGGTAGAATTTTAATTCTTTTTAATATAAAATGAAGTATGACAATCTTATTCCCTGAAATCTTAAGGGAAAAAAAAAAAACCTCCATGAAAAAGGCAAATAAACAGCTCACAATATTAAGGGGTCCTTAACTCACTGTCTGATTAATCTCCCAAGCTTCTTAAATAAAGGCACAAAAAAATACAAAGAGAAAAACCACTGGGTATGTGACACAAAAGTTAAAATAGAGTTGAATGAAAATGAATTGTATCACTTTATAAAAATAAGCTCTAAATGTAACTGGGGATACACACAAAAATTGGGGTTTCTCAATTAAATCAAACAGAATTAAAGACTTTAAAACTTACTGTAATCCAGCCTTCTTTTCAACACAAGACTTCTAGAACATATAACAGAGACCATTTTTAATCCTCATCCCTAAGTCCTTCAAAACAGACTCAGTGTATCTAGCTAAGTCATATATATATGATTATATATAAATTATAACACTTTTGTTTTTAATTTCCTCTTAATTTTGGGCAGCTTTAGGCTAGACCATATCTCATTTATGTGTGTATTAGTGTACAGGACAGTTACTTAGCATATGACAGAAATGACTTGTGGTAAACAACTTTATGATGATTCCTTATTTCAGTATAAGAAAAGAGAGGGTAGTTTTCTATTATATTTAACAAAAATATGATCATACATAAATATGTAATGATAATGAAATTAATAGAAAATCATTTTTCAGGAAACTAACTTTCCTGATACCACATGGGTCAAAGAACATATACCAAACCCATGTTTTCAAACAGGAACTTAATGCTCATCCATTAATCAAAAGGATAATTTTAAAAGACTTAGCACAAACAAGATCAATACCTCATGAATATAACTGTATTTGTTTGGCCACATGAGAATGTTTTAAAGAAAAAAAAAATCAAAGCCTAAGATAAAGCAAAATATCCACTAACCTATGATTAATTTTTTTCTTTTAAAATAAGCAGGATATAATGTATAGTTACTTGACTAAAGAGGTAGAAAATTAAAAAATATAAGAAAGTCATCTCCACCAGACTTCCCAATGTCCAGAACTATGTTTACAGCCAAATCAGCAGTTGGAAGATGAGAAAACATAGTTTATAGCCAGGTATCTGAAGAATAAGACTGCAAGTTCCTTGCAAACAGGACATTTATCATTAATCTTTACATTAGCACCATACTCGAGATGTGTGTTGACTAAAAGAAACAGAGGCATGAAGGATGTAAGAATGAAAAACTAATGACAACTTCTTTATGAGAAAATAATGTAATCATTCTTACTTATAGCCCCTCAAAACAGACTTATTATTTCTCTAAGTCAAAACAAAACAAAACAACCTGGAACACAGCTATGGGCTGTGTATACTTATTAACATATTTCTTGAAATGACTGGAAGTCATGCCATCATTATTTCTTATAAACTCAACTAAAAATCAACGGGTCAACTTGTTGAGATATCTTCCCTCTCTTTTTTGATTCTAATAGTTAATGAATACATTATGTTGGATACTACAAGCTATTTCATTTATGTGAATGATATTAACTTTTTCCAATACTGACTTTTCCTCCTAACAAGCAGAACTTTCTCCCAAAGAGCAAATGTGGATAATAAAATAAAATAATTGAGAATCTCACAAAATGCTAATACCATGCAATGTGCTATACAAAGCAAAATAAACAGGGACTATGGGGCAGGGAGATCAGGGAGAGAGGAGATGGTCAAATAAGATGGAAAAATGCTGAGTAAAGTTTTAAAAAGGCTTCTCAGTACCTTTAGTAGACATTGTACCCTGTGAATCTCAAGAAGGAGGGATGCAGTTCAATTTAGTCTTCCAAACTTATGTGGTCCTCTTAGTATCTCTCCAAATACTCCCCACACTTAGAAACACTACTCTAGCTCAAGTTTTTAAGTAGATGAGGCCACAGTTAAATGAACTGCTATCTAAAGATGATGAAAATAAACATTAACTTCTGGTCTCATTAGTAAAATCCATTAAAATCAATCTACATGCACAGGCCAAAAGTTATACACACACAGGGAATAAGCACTTGATTGGATTAATATAGATGCACACAGAAGTTACCTAGATTCAAGAATTAAACTTGAAAAAGTCTCTTTTGTCAAAGGCTAATGTCCAATTTAATGGCATAGATTCTGTAGATACTCAAAAGTAAGAGTAATTTAAAAGCAATCGCAAGGTAAATTGTTTAATCAGTTAGATAAGCCTAAGATACCAATACATTGGATTTATTTTTCTGGAATGTCTATATTCAAATTATTTTCCCCTAGGCTACGGAAAAATTTATGATAAGAATTCTTCATGAGATGATCATCAATGGAATCATACAGAATTACATATATCTGTAATTTAAAATAAAGGAACAAATGGAAATAGTGTTTTTGTTTTAGTCATCAAGCAAAAATTATTTTATCTTATTTATCTTCCATTTTTGTCAAATGAAAAAATAACAGTAAACAGGTAGATACTAAAAAGAAGTGGTAACGATGTAAAGGAACAAGTAACCACTGGAATCAGTCACATGTAAGGTTGATTGATTTCCTGCCTTATTTTACAGAAAGAATACCTGTGTATTTGTTTCATTCATTCAACAAGTATTTTACTGAGCACCTATGATGTGCCAAGAACTGTGCTCAGCACCTACAGACTTTTTTAAAAAGTACGGAACATAGCTCCTGCCCCCTAGAGCTTACTTGTTGCAAAGTCAAAGCAAGTAAGAAACCATAAAACAAAAGAAATAAAAAACTAAGTGCCAAAATAAGCCAAATAGTAAAGAGTTATGGGCAAATTACATAGGGTTTTCTTTTAATAATCTGAAGGACAGGAGCACATTGGGGCAAAATTATTGCCAAGGACCTCATGGAGAAGGCAGGACTTGAAATGGTACAACTTAGGCAAGCAAAGTAAAGGTCATAGTGGTAGAGAGGTGGGGACAGAAGGGCAAGAAAAGCATGAACTTGAATTCATGAATGAATACAATCACTCTAGATACCATGAAAAGACCAGCCTGAGTTCAAATTAGGCAGTGAAGAAATGCAGTTTCGAATCACACTATGGAGGTCCTTGAAAACTAAGCTGTAAAATTTAGACAGTCTGCTATATGCTCAGAAAAATATTAGAGGTTCTTGTGCAAGAGATAACATGATGAAATCTAGGAGAATTATTTTTGGGCAACCTTGAAGTCAGAAAACCAGCTCAAATGCTGTTAGAGT
>PVKH010032796.1:0-12115 GCA_004027955.1 Chaetophractus vellerosus | reverse complement strand
AAAACTAGGCCTTTTTTTTTTTTTAGGTTTTTTGTATCTTTTATTAACTCAACTTTTTAAAGCTATAATTTACATTCAATAAAATGCCACAATTTTAAGTGTTTTAATTCTTATACTTTCTTTGCCTTTCCATATAGTTTTAGAATAATCTTGTTTATATCTCCAAAAAACCTTGCTAGAATTTTGATAACAATTGCATAAACTCTGTATATCAGTTTGTAGAGAATGCTGAATCTTCCAATCCATGAGCACAGTCCACCTTTCCATTTACGTAGATCTTCTTTGATACTTCAGTGCTTTATGGTTTCCAGCTTTCAAATTGTGCAAATGTTTTGTTCAATTTACATCTAAGTATTTCATTTTTATTTAGAGCCAATGTAAATGGTATTGTATTTTTAATTTTAGTTTCCATGTGTTCATTGCTAGTATAAAGAGGAAAATTGATTTTTGTAAGTTTATCCTGTATCTCGTGACCTTCCTGAACTCACATATTAGTTCTAGGAGGTTTTATTTGTAGATTTATTTGGATTTTCTACACAGATCATTATCAGCAAACAGGGATAGTTGGGTTTTTTCCCCCAATCTATAGGTCATTTACTTTCTTTCCTCGCCTTATTGCTATAAATTGTGCTATAAGTGCAGGCTATAAGATCCAGCACTGTGTTCAGTAGGAGTGAAATTGGCATACTTGCCTTCCTCTCTATCTTAGTAGAAAGCATTCAGTCTTTCACCATTAATGACGATGTTAGCTTAGGGTTTTTGTAGACGCTCTTTATAAAATTGAGGAAGTTCCTCACTATTTATGAGAGTTTTTTTCTGGGAGTTTTATTATAAATAAGTGCTAAAATTTGTCAGTTGCTATTTCTGCATTGAATGGCATAATTATGTGATTTTTTTTTCTTTAGCCTTTTACTATAGTGAATTGCATAGATTGATTTTCAATATCTACTAGCCTTGAAACACTGGAATAAATTGTGCTTGGTCATGGTGCATAATTAATTTTTACATTGCTGAATTATATTTCCTAATATTTTGTGAAGTATTTTGCATCTATATTAATGAGAGATATTGGTCTGTAGTTGGTTTTTTATTTCTTCCTTCCTTCCTTTCTTTGCACTGTTTTTGTCTGGTTTTTGTGTCAGAGTAATACTAGATTCATAAATCAATTGGAAAGTATTCCTTTTTCTTTCATTTTCTCTAAAGAGATTGTGTAGAACTGATGACAATTCTTTAAATGTTTGGTAGAGTTCTTCAGTGAAACCATCTGGGCCTGGGGATTTCTTTTTTGAGTATGAATGAGGAATTAAATTTCCTTAATAGCTTTAGGTCTATTCAAATTATCTATTTCATATTGGGTTATTTGTAGTTTTTGTGTTTTCTGAGAAATTGGTTTATTTCAATTAATTTTTCATATTGGTGGGTGTATATAGTGGTTTGTAAAATAGTCCCTTAATATTCTTTTGATGTCAGCAGATCTGTGTAGTAATATCCCTTCTGTCATTCCTGATATTGCTAATTTGTATCTTCTCTTCTTTTATTCCTTATCAGTTTTGCTAGAGATTTGTCAATATTATTGACTTTTACCAAGCACCAGCTTTTTGTTTCATTACTTTTCTCTATTGTCTTTCCATTTTCAATTTTATTGATGTCTGTGCATATTATTTCCATCTTTCTTCTTGCTTTGATTTAATTTGCTCTTATTTTCCTGTGTTCTTTCGATTGTGGATTTGAGACATTTCCACTTTTCTAACATATGTATTTAGTAGTTTATATTTATCTCCCAGGACTATCTTAGCTGTGTCCTATGAATTTTGATATATTTCCATTTAGTTTGGTGTATTTTTTATTTTGAGGTGTCACCTTTGACCCATTCAGAAGCATGTTGTTTAATTTCCAAGTATTTGGTGATATTCCTGTTATCTGTTTCTCTTTTGATTTCAAATTGTAGCCAGAAAACATACTATGTATGAGTTCAATTATTTTAATTTTTTCATTTTTGTTTTGTGGCCCAGAAAGTGTTCTGTCTTGGTATATTTTCTGTGGACAATTGAAAATATTATATATTCTACTGTTTGGTCGATTGTTTTATAAGTGTTGATTAGATACTGTTGGTTGATTTTTTTTTATAGCCTTGCTTGTTTACGTCTAGTTGTTTTTTCAACTGTTGAGATAAAAGTGTCAAATTCTCTGCCCATAATTGTGGATTTGTCTATTTCTCCTTTAGGCTCTATCAATTTTTGCTTAACATATTTTGTAGTGATATCTTCTTGGTGGATTGACTCTTTTATTGATATATAATATCTCAATGTTTCTGGTAGTTTTCTTTTCTCTGAAATCTGTTTTATCTGATATTAATATAGCTTTTTCCATCCCTTTACTTTCAGACTGCCTACATCATTATATTTGAAGTGAGTTTCTTATAGACAGCATATAGTTGGTTCATGTATCTTAATCCAATCTTTAAATCTGTGTCTTCAGACCATTTATACTTAAAGTAATTATTGATATGCTAGGGCTCAAATCTGCCATTTCATTTTTTTGTTGTTTTCTGTTTGTTCTTCTGGTTTTTGTTTCTCTGTTTCTTTTTCCTGCCTTCCTGTAGGTTATTTGACCCTTTTTTGGAGTTATTTTATTTCATTTTGATTTATCTACAGCACTTTTGAGTATGATTTCGCTTAGTACTAAATTACACAGTCTGCTGGTGCCATCATTTCACAGTTCAAGTGAAGTGTAAAAACTCACCCCCTTTTACTTCCCTTTACCCACCTACATTTATATTTAACATTTCCTCTGTATAAATTTAGAACCACATTAGAAAATGTCACAATTTTTGCTTCATCATCAAATATAATTTAGAAGAGTCAAGAGGAGAAAGTCTATTCAATTTACCCATATTTTTACTTCCCTTTGTTCTTCTTTCCTTCCTGATGTTTCAAGATTCCTTTTTTTTTAATCATTTTCTTTTCTGTTTAGAGAATTTCCTTTCACCATTATTTTAGTATAGTTCTGCTGACAATACATTCTCTTAATTTCCCTTCATCTAGCAATGTCTTGATTCCCTCTTCATTCTTGCGGGATATTTACTGGATATAGGATTCTGAATTATTTTTTTAGTCTTAAAAAAAAATAAAATGTGCCACTTCCTTCTGGCCTTCTTGGTTTCTGGCGAGAAATACAATGTAATTCAAATTGATTTTTCCCCTATAGGCAAGATGTTATTTCTTTCCCTCTGCTTCCAATACTTTTATCTTTGTGTTTAGTTTTTAGCAATTTGATTATGATGTGTCTTAGTGTGAATTACATTAAGTTATCCTGTTTGGGTTAAACAGCTTCTTGAGTCTGTAGATTTATGTTTTATGCCAAATTTCAACCATTGTTTCTCTAAGTACTTTTTCAATGCTATTCTCTTTGCTCTTTTCTTCTGGACTCTGATGACATAAACGTTAAATCTTAGTTATAGTTCTACCTGCCTGTTGTTCTGTCTTCTGGTTCAGTGATTCTTGAGCCATTGAGCCTATCTATTGCAGTGTTTTTGTTTTTTGTTTTTATTTTTGTTTTTGTTTGTTTTAGGAGGTACCAGGGATTGAACCTAGGAACTTGTGCTTGAGAGGCAGGCATTTGAGCTACATATGCTACCCCCATTGAGTTTTTAAATGTTAATCATTGCAGCTTTCATTTGATTCTTCTTTATATCTTCTATTTCTATTTGCTGAAATTCCTATTCCTGCACAGAGATTTTCTATTTTTTTTTTCATTTGTTAAAGCATGTTTGCAATTGCTCATTGAAATATTTTGATGGTGGCTGCTTTAAAATATTTGTCAGATAATTCTAATATCTCTGTCATCTCAGTGTTGGCATCTGTTAGTTGTCTTTTTCATTTGTTTTGAGATCCTCCTGGTTCTCGGTACTATGACTGATTTTCTATTGTAACTTACACATTTTGGGTATTATGTTCTGAGACTATGGAACATATTTAACCCTTCTTTAAAAAGTACTGAATTTTTTTTTTTTTTTCAAAGAAAAGTTGAGTTCCTTGCAGATCAGTTTGATCCTTCAAGTCTTGTTTCCAGGCTTCTTTAGGGTGAATATAATAGACTTTGCCTACTATGTGCTCTGTGAATTGTCCATCTTACAGCTCTTGTATAATTTTCCTTTTCCCAGTTGTTGTTCTTTGTCTGGCCTAATGGAGATTCATCCTATGCATAAAGTGAGTAATATTTAGCCAAACTTTCAAGCGGACCCTGATGCAGATTTCTGGAATTCTTTCCCTGGGTAACTTCCATCTTTCTAGCACTCTACTCCACAAAATTCTAACTGCTTTGATCTTCTGGCTCCTCAACTTAGTGAGATCACTGGGCTCTCTTTTGGTTTCTCCTTCTTGTGCTGTAATCCAAACATTGCCTCCAGCAGTAAGCAGGGCAGTCATTTGGCTCACTTTCTTTCCCTCCGCTCAGGGATCCCACTCCTGTGCTCTCTGTTTTCCAATGTCTGCAAACGGTTGTTTCATATATTTTTATCTAGTTTTCTAGATGTTTATGGCAGGAGGAAGTCCAGGCACTGCTACTCTTACAGGGCCACAATCGAAATTTGAATAGTCACCATTGAAGTGCTATTGTATAACAGTTGCTGACCTTCTCAAAGGAGTATCATAATCTTGACTGAATATATTATTGAAATATTACTAAAAATATTCAAATGCCCTTCTGTGTTCTGCACATGGGAATAAAAGATGTCAGTTTACAACCAAATGCTTCATTGTGAGTTTCATCTTTTAGCTCTTCCATGCTCAATTCATGTGGGTTAAGTTCACAATTACCATCAGCCTCAACAGTGGAAGAGAATTTTGACAGGATGGGAGTTTGCTATAGGGAAGTTATATCTGACTGGTTTCTAGCAGGGTAACCCCTCAGAGATGGGGACCTTGGGCATCAAAAAGACATAAAAGACAAAAGCAGCTTGAACAAAATTTAGAGAAGCCACCAGAAGTAAAGGTCAATTAGAATAGCATAGGTAATTGTCATCTATTTTGCAGTTTTGCTTCTGGTGGGACTGGTCCTTCACTTTCAGGGTTCATATGAGAAGTTGCCTATACCAGTGTCTTTGGGAGCTGGTGGTAGGTGATATACATAGAAAGAAATTAAGTTACTGGTATGAACATAGCTGTGTAGCTCAACATCTTTCCAGTTCTCCTTTAAGAGGATATACAAACAAAGGAAAGAAAACAAACAAAACCAAGAGCTCCAGAAACTTTTCTGTGAATTTGATGGGGCAGGTATAATCTGTAAATTCTAATGTAAGATTTGCTAAAATAGTTTATATCAGGCAGAAGTAACAAGAAAGTGTAGAAAGTGTCTAGAGAATGCAGTAATAACAGATTTCAGAAAGTATCAACAACTCAAAATCCAACTCCTTGAAAATAAGAGAGCTTATCCTTATATGCTGATCTTATATCCCTTATTTGCATTAACTGGTATGGGAACCTGGTTGTAAGCTCAAGTAATGAAAGGAACTCTTCAACCTGATTTGATTTGGAGAAAAAGAGAAAGTAGGGCTAAGCAAAGAATCATGCAGAGAAGCCATACTTGTAGGAAGCAATCTGCCTCTGTGTCAATAAAAAAATGAGAGCCTTTAGACTATAGTTCCATTTATGATAGCATCAAAAAGAATAAAATACTTAGGAACAAATGTAACAAAAGAAGTAAAAATATTATACACTGAAACCTACATTATTGAAAGAAATTAAAGAAGACCTAAGTAAATAGAAAAACATCTCATGATCATGGATCAGATTACTTTATATTGTTAAAATGGTAATACTCCCCATGTATGTAATGTAATACTGCAGATTTAAAGCAATACCTATCAAGAAAGCAAGGAGCCAAACTGTGTATTGTCTTCTGTTATAAACAAAAATATATATTTGTATTACTTCATAAAGAAAGTCTGGAAGGATACACAAGAAACTAATGAAAGCTCATGTTAAGTTTGGTAGCAGTTGGGTTAAAACTGAATGCATAGAGAATAGAGTGGTAGTTTTTTTATATTGTTTTGCTTATTATACTATGTGCAATAAAAAGGGGTCTGGAGCTAGTGGGGAGGTAATGGTGAAATTCTGCAGTTCCAAACCCGCAGCCTGCATTGTAGAGGAGGCTGGATTCAGAGTCAGATCAGAATCAGTTAATTTACAAACATAAGCTCTGCCAATAGAATATGTGGCTTTCCATTGCATTGGACTTCCAGAGAATGTGAATAAAACCTACTAAACCAGAAGAAACTTAGAGGAGAAGAAGGCAGGAGACTAAATTCCAGTGGGATTTGAGCTTCTTTATTACCATCCCCACTGCAGCTTGTAGTAGGAATCTCCCATAGTTTATGTAGCTGCAGTCTGCTTTCTCTTCACACCTTATGCCTTGTCGAAAGGGAGAGGGTGCCTACAGGAGGTAAAAGAGTTTATATAAGGTTAATTCTGCTACTCAAAGTAATAGAAAATGTGGGAAGGAGGAAAAAATGCAAAGGCGTATATGAAACAGTTCCTACTAATCCTTTACCTAACCATGGGCTTCAGGGGGCAGGAGATAAAACTTTGTGAAGTAGTGAAATTAAGCTAATTCTTCTTCGCCCTTGATGTTCAGATTGTTCATATTTTGGACTTGAGATCACAAAATGGAAAAGCTTTGTTGAATTAGTTCCATCTGAATGCAGTATAAGGACTTTCCAGAGTCTTTGCCATCTTTTTGTTAAAAAACAAAAAACAAAACACCTGATGGCCCTAGGTCCCTCTTTATCTATCTTTCTTCACTCTTCCAATCTATTTAACTAAAATGAAGGAATTATAAATGATTACTGCTTCTTCGCTTTCAGAGATGGACCCCTGCACAGGTGAGAACGGATGTGCCCACATCTGTCAGAGTGAGAGTGGCATGGCCAGGTGTGCCTGCCACCCAGGATACCAGCTGTCTGAAGACAAAAAGACCTGTAGAGGTAGGAAGCTGAAGCTGATGGCTTAATTATGTAATTGTTTGAAATTCTGAGATAACTCAGTTTTGAATAGTTAGAACAGGTAGGAGGAAAGGTGTTTCATTTATGTTTAAAAAGGAACATTTAAATTCTTATTTGATCATTCTGAAAGGTATTTTTATGAAGCTATAAAGACTTAGTGAAATTCTTAGTCAAAATTTTTAAAAAATGATCTGGTGTAGTTTCAGAATTAATGCTTTTTTTGTTTTCTGTTTCTCATTGTGAAGAGAATTCCAGAATTAATATTTCAAAACCTTTCATAACCACACAGGGAGTTCTTCATTATAGACTACAGAAGGTGGGGATAACCTTTGAAAAGCAAGTATGTGCAAATGAGTGTTCTCAGAAGTTAGCAATAATTAAAACAATAAAGAAAGAAACTTTATAAATGCAAGGTTATACATCCGTGTTACCTAGAAATAGCAAAACAGAAACACTTCAATTCAAAGATGAAAGTGATAAATTGCCCCATGGCCAGAATGGATAAATGAAGTCATTCCTATGGGACAGTCTTTGTTTTGATAACTTTTGAAAAATCAGAAAAGTTTTCATTTTTATCATGACATTTTCATGGAAGGAAAAGCAGTTTATTTGAATTAATTATGAAAATACCAAAATATTTTCTGAATTATGGTGCTGATAAACATCTTGAGAAATTTAAAGAGAATTAGACATAAAAATAATGTTATATTACCTTTTATTCTTTAAGCCAAAACTAATATAATATTTTCCATGGATTGTATTGACATACTTTTCTTACAGAGATCATTTCTGCTTTGGTCCCATTGTCCTAGCACCTGCTTAGCTCAGCAGCTAGCACAGAATAGTTTCTTATTAAATATTTCTGGACTATTGATTTATATATATATATATATTTATAATGAACAAAATTTTATTTAAATCTGATACATTCTTCCTAGAAAGTCTACCCCCGAATTATTGCCTATTTAAGGTTTGACAAATACATTAGAAGAATGACTATTTGTCTTAAGAACCCTGATAGAGATGACATGCAAGACAGTACAAGCAGCAAGTACTGATTGGGGAAAAGGTGGTGAATACCTAGCCATTGGCAGAGAAGGAGCAGGGATTTCTTGGGCCACGAAACTGAAGTCACATTGATTAGAATTAGCTATCAGGGTCAAGAGGGAAAGAGGGCACCAAGTGTTTAAATGGCACTGTCCTGTGACAGTCATATTTACAACACAAACAGTGTCTTAAACAAAATTTGCCTTGTCCCATGGTTACATATATTGTTTATTTTAAATCAAGGAGATGCCATTTTTGGTTAAGAATGCTAAATATATATATATACATTAGGAAGATGTACTTATTCCTAAAGGCAAATTACAATGACTTCTACTTGTATCATTTCCGGACAGTCAAGGATTATTCTTTATTTTGTTTTCTTTTCTCTTTCTCTCAGCTACCAGCTACCAGTAGGGGGTTCTAATAGTTGAAAAGAAATGTATGAGAAGACAAAACTAATACTATAAAGTTAATGTCCTAAGCAGTTGGTTTATTTGCAAATGCTCCCTTTACACAAAGAATCTGGAGGCTTTGTGGTGCTTTATTGGATGGGGGAGGGATTGCGTTTGTTCGTTTCTTTCATTTGCAAATATTCTAAATATTCAGGCTTACTTAGAACTCCAAAGACAGAGCTCATGTTTGTCTTTTTCTGCAGACATAAATGAGTGCACCGAAGGGCTTGCCAGCTGTAGCCATCGATGTGTGAACAGGATGGGGTCTTTCACTTGTGCCTGCCACCCGGGCTTTGAGCTGGGAGCTGATGGAAAACAGTGTTACAGTAAGTGGCAACAGTTGCAGCCCAAGAAACCTATGGGGTTTTACCAATATTAAACAAGACCATTAAACAAAAGCACTTCCCTGAATACCTTGCCAAAGCAGATGTTTGCAACTGGATAGGGGAGGGAGAAGCTTAGAACTTCAACCCCTTCATTTTATAGAGGTCCCAGAGTCAATAGAAAATCATGCACATAATGATCCACACTGTAGATGGCAAGGACTAAATCTCAGGGCTTGTGGCTCTTTTGGCCCCACTGTTCTTCCTCATGAAGAGTCGGCCTTCCTTCATCACCTTTGCCATGCAATAGTCACTGAACACCAATAAACCCAAAATAAAAACTCAAGCAAAGGGGTCTAGCAAGAGAGAAGGAACCATCGGTACAAGAAGCAACTCTTGACTGCAGTATGGTTCCTGGACAGATTTGATGCTCTAAATGAATATCTTTCATATTGGCCCTTCTTCCCTGTCTAACATTTCCATTCATCATGTCCCTTTAAGCAGCACGTTCCTATCTTGTGTTCTCTTTAACTGACTCATGTTCTGCCCTTTTCAAAACTATGATCCATCTTATCTAACCTTAACTGCTCCTCATCTAGGCTGTTATACAATTTAATATATTCCTTATTGGGATATACTAAAATGTTAATATGCTGAAGCACTAGCTAAAACTGCTGTTGCAGTGCTTTCCTTCTCCCAACAAGTCTTCCCCACTGGTCCACTGCTTAATCTGTAGATGAACAGGCTTCCCACTTTTCTAAGCTTAAAACTATCTGATACAGATTCCTTCCAGTTCCATCTTCTCTACCTCAATATTTCCCACCTTCAGCACTCTCTATTTCTATCCTCCTTTTCAAGTGACCGAAGAATCTTTCCTTATTTCTATGACTGACTTTTCCATCTCTACATCTTATGTGATCTTGGTATATAAACTTATTTTTCTTTTCATCTTCAGACTCTGCCTTTTTCCCAGTGACTTATTTACTTCTTCTTCCAGCCCATACTCGCACCTGAGCAGGTGAATTTTGTTCTGTAAAACATACATCTATAGTGTTTGGTTTTACTTGAAATTCAAGACTATAAATCTCAAATGATTAAGCAGCGGGGTTGTACAAACTTATACACTGTCAGGAAATGTCTTTTACCCTCATCAAAATGAGTGGTTAACACTTTTTCTCCAAAGACTTTACACACTCTTCACTTTTGTCTTTATCCTTACTTTGTCTCTCTCTGTGTGTCTCTCTCCCTCTTTAAGAGAAATTTTGGATTTACAGAGCAATTATGCATGAAATATAGGGTTCCCATACACTATTTTATTTTTAACACCTTGCATTGGTGTAGTAATTTGTTGCAATTGATGAAAGCACATTTTATAATTGTTCTATGAACTATAGTCTATGGCTTAACTTAAGGTTCATTGATTTTGTAATGTTAATTACTGTTAATTATGCTTACAATGTTATCGTACCATCACTACCATACATTAAAAAAAAACATTTCCAAAGTTCCAAATAGGTACTCTGTATATTTTAAGCCTTAACTCCTTATTCCCTATCTCCACCCTGTCCCTGGTAATTTATAATCTAATTCCGATTCTATAGTTTTGCTTATTCTAATTATTTCATATCGGTGAGATCATACAATATTTTCCCTTTTGTGTTTGACTGATTTCACTCAACATGATGTTTTCAAGGTTCATCCATGTTGTCACATATATCAGAGCTTTATTTTTTGTGGCTGAATAATATTCCATTGTGTGTTTATGGCACATTTTGCTTATCTATTTATGGATTGATGGACACTTGGATTGCTTCAATTTTTTGGCAATTGTGAATAATGCCGCTATGAACACTGGTATGCAAATATCTGTTTGATCCCTGCTTTCAATTCTTTTGGATATATAGCTAGTAGTTTTATACTTAACTTTTTGAGGAACTGGCCAAACTGTCTTCCATAGTGGCTGCACCATGTTACATTGCCACCAGCAATGAACGACTGTTCCTGTTTCTCTGCATCCTCACCAACACTTGTAATTTTCTGGTTTTTTTTTTTAAAGTAGTAGCCATTCTAGTGGATGTGAGATGGTATTTCACTGTGGTTTTGATTTACATTTCCCTGATGGCTAATGATTTTGATCATCTTTTCATTGTATTTTGGCCATTTGTATATCTTCTATGTAACGATGTCTATTCAAGTCTTTTGCCCATTTTTTACTTGGGTTGTATATCTTTTTCTTGCTAAGTTGAATAATTTCCTTATATATTCTGTATATTAAACCTTTTTTGGATACATGGTTTCCAAATATTTTCTCCCATTGTGCAGGTTGTCATGTTGCTTTCATGGTAAATTCCTTTTGAGGATCAAAATTTTTAAATTTAGATGAGGTTCCATTTATCTTTTTTTTTTCTTTTGTTGCTTGAGCTTTGGGTGTAAAGTCAAGAAAGCATTGCCTAATACAAGGTCCTAAAGATGCTTCCCTATGCTTCTAGGAGTTTTTTAGTATATTGGCTCTTATATTTAGGTCTTTGATCCATTTTGAGTTGTTTTTGCATGAGGTATGAGATAAGGATCCTTGTTCAATCTTTTACTAATAGAAATCCAGTTTTCCTAGAACCATTTGTTAAAGAGACTATTCTTCCCCAATTGAGTGGTCTTTTCCCCCTTGTCAAAAATCAGATGACCATAAATGTGAGGGTTGATTTCTGAGCCCTGAATTCAATTCCATCAGTTTAAATGTCTGTCCTTGTGCCAGCACCATCCTGTTTTGATTATTGTGGCTTCCTTACCTGGTCTCTAACCTTGTAGAAAAAGTGGACACAAACTACCATCCAAGCTACCAAATGACCTAAAATCTCATAGGAAATCACAAAGAAAAGGCTCCACTTCTATTACTATGAAAAAAGTGATCCGACTCATATTAGAACCCATATTCATCTGGTGCTTTGGATTCCATTCTCTCTTATCATCTCAAGGTCTTTGCTTGTGCAATATCCCTCACTTTTCTGCATTATCAATTCTTTCCTCAGGATCATTCCTTCCAGTGCATGGGCATGTTCCAGTATCTCCTATCTTTAACGCACCCTCACATGACCCCAAATCCCAGCTACTATTTTCCCTCCATAGTAAAACCTTTGATAATTATGACCAAGGTCTCCCCTTTCCCACATTACATTCATTTATCAGACCACACTACTCAGGTTTCCATCTCTACCCCTCCATTGGTCGCCCATGACCTCCATGTTGCCATGCTGGACAGTAACTTCTGTGGTTTCATCTTACTTAACCTCTCAGCA
>PVKH010032795.1:0-12109 GCA_004027955.1 Chaetophractus vellerosus | reverse complement strand
CTTTCGATTATGAAGGACATAATGAACTGTGCAGGGAATTGTAAAATATTTTCTGGTACCACTTGTTTGTTCCATTCCACAATTTGCTCTTCATATTGGTAACATTTACACCAATATGGAAATAATTAGTCTTGAACATCAACAGCACCATTTGTGATTTACAAATATATATAAAAGATTCAAGGTCATCGAATTTCCTTAATGCAAGAAAAATCAATGTGCAGTCATGAGCAGCGGTTCCCAAACTCCAACTTGAAATTAATGATAATTAAACTGAAGCCTTTTAGCAACATGGGGGAAAAGTTCAAGTTTGGGTGAGATTTTGTTATGTTCATTGTAACACATATTAATGAAACATCAATATAATTGAGTAAAATTCAAGCAGACATTCAATTAAGCCTTGCTGTATCTCGAATATATTGAATTGACAGTTTCATCTAAATTACTGATACTTTTGAAGAACATTCATTATTTGGAAAAATAGCTAGTGATTACATTTTCCCAAATCTTTTACTGCCAGTTAGAATTTTAAAGTTGTTTAACTTTATTAGAATTCTGATTTCTCATAGGATTTTGACAAGTCTTTTTAAGGTTTTTTAGATTCCTAAAAATCTTATCTTCTGAAATAATGGAAAAGGAAAAGATTTGAAGGTATATAGCTCGTTTCATTAGAAATTGAAGTCATAGTCTTTCCATAGTATGCCAGTGCATTCTAAAAGTACAGTTTTATTTCTTAATGCTTTGGGACTCTCTCATTATTTAACACAAACAAACAAAACCACTTTTCTTTTAAAGTAAATATGTGGGAACCAGCTGTGGCTCAATTGGTAGGGCTCTGGTTTACCAGATGGGAGGCCCCGGGTTCGGTTCCCGTGGCCTCCTGGAGAAAGCAAGCCGCCGCGAGCAGCCAAGCCGCCGCGAGCAGCCAAGCCGCCGCGAGCAGCCAAGCCGCCGCGAGCAGCCAAGCCGCCGCGAGCAGCCAAGCCGCCGCGAGCAGCCAAGCCGCCGCGGGGTGAGCTGACTCAGTGGGATGCCGCAGCAGGGGGAGACAAGCAGACACAGAAAAATGCAAAGCAAATGAACACAGCGAGCACAAGCAGCAAGGGAGGGATATATAAATAAATAAATAATAAATCTTAAAAAAAAAGTAAATATGTGCTATTTACTAGAGAGTTTTGTTTATTTTTTAAAGTCACTATCAATTTGCTCTGTGCAATGGGGACCCCCAAAATTGCATTTCCCCAGTCTTTAATTTTCTTTAAATATAAGACATTGAACCGATGTTATACTCATTACCTGTGTGGTGCCAATCACTGGAAAGCCACAGTGAATTAGACATGGCCCTGCTCTCAAGGGCCTCACACCTTACAGGGGGAGACAGAATCCTTCACAACTAGTTACTATACGAGTCAAATGGCGAGAGAACTTCCACGTGGGAGCACAAAATGTGACTTAGAGTAGATTTGACTGAGAGTGATCAGAAAAATCTTCACAAGGAGATGGCATTATGTGTTTGAGTTAAGCATAAGGAATAATAACTGTTAAAATTTGTTGAGGGCTTTCTTTGTGTTAGGGAATATACTAGGCATTTTTTTTTTTACATTGTACTACATTGGTTAATTCCCACAAAAATCATATTGGAGATCCAATTATTATTTTACCTCTTTGATAATGAAGAAGTACTAAAGATATTGTGGAAATATACCTGGCAAGAACAATAGATTTATTCATTTATTCAACCAGTATTTAGCAAATGCTTATTCTATGCCAGCTCCCTTTCTAGGAGCTGAGAATAAAATGGTGGCTGCCATTTTCTGCCCTCAAGGTGTCCAATGAAGGGTGCATATAAATAAATTGTTACTTATAACAAGTATAAATGGTGTTGTGTTAAAGGCAAACTCAAAGATGGGTGGAGTGCCTTCAGTAGAAAAAAATGGGTGTTTCCCAGAAGTGATCCCTAAGGATCTAAAAGATGATTAAGTGTTAATTATAGGATGAAGAAAGAGAAGTATAAACATTTCCAAAGAAAGAAAGAGTGCAAAGAACTTTGGGGATGAAAGCAGTGTGGTTTGATGAATACATGTATTAAATCAGTACATTGTGGTTCAGATTTGATGCTGGAACAGTCAAGTAGGCATTGGATTTTAGAGCACTGTAAAAGAAGGATGATTATATGTGGTCTTGGTTTGCCCAGAACAGTTCTACTATAATAATTAATAGCACTCCTGTTTCTTTTTTTTATTTGAATGTAAACTTTTCCCTTTATTTTTAAAGAAGTTTTTGATTACATAAATGTTACATTGAAAATATAAGGGCTTCCCATATACCCATGCCCTCCCCATCCCACGCTTCTCCATTAACGACATCTTTCATTAGTGTGTTACATTTGTTACAATTGATGAACATATATTGAAGTACTGCTACTAACTATAGTCTACAGTTTACATTATGGTTTACACTTTGTACCGCACAATTTTATAGGTTTTGACAACATGTATAATGGTCTGTATCCTTCAGTGCAATGTCATGCAGAACAATTCCAATGTCCCCAAAACATCCCATGTTACACCTATTCTTCCCTCTCCCTCCCCTCAGAACCTCTGGTGACCACTGTCTTTATATCAATGTTACAAGTTCTTCCATTACTAGAACAATCATAAGTCTACTTTAGTCCATAGTTGCTTTCTCCCTTTATGTTTGTTCATCCCTCAATCTTGAATATTTGGGGATGTTGATGCCCACTCTGCTTCTGATTGAGAGAGGCACGGGGCAGATGGATGGAAGAGTCTTGCTTGCAGTTGTAGATATGCTCTGTTTTTGGGGATGGGTGTTGTCCATCATCATCCTTTTGTTAGTTGTCCTGGGTAAGTCCAGTGAATTGGAGAGTAGGTGTTGGCTGCAGCCCTGCTGAGATTCAGGGCTCAATGGGCATATGAACAGCCAAAAGATTTAAGTCTCTGGGACACCTATTTGACAGGCATAGTGCTAATTATAGTTTCAAATTAAAGGGGCATAACAGCCAGGTGTAGGAAAATTATAAATGAGTCTAACTCTGATACATTAGGATGACAGGTTATCCAATATTCCAAAATAAGGCCCAGTGACAAAAGGGAGCCGAAATTCCTGGGATTGTATGCCCTGCCTATAGTGTCTAGATGTCTCTAGAGCGTTCAGGACCTCCCCCCACCCCCACCCTTGCTTGAGACAATGTTTACTGTGGCAGTCAGTGAAATCCTCCTAAGGTGTGCATAAGTGTAACCTCTGGAATGAGCTCTGGACTCACTTTGAAATCTCTTACCCATTGTATTAGTCAGGGTTCTCTAGGGAAACAAAATTGACAGGAGATATCTTTAGATACTAAGAGATTTTATAAAATTCTCTCATGTGACCATGAGGATTCACAAGTCCACATTTCACAGGCAAGCTGCAAACCAGGGGCTCTGATGAAGGTCCTTGATGAGCTCCCAGGAGACCTTGGCTGTCTGAGGTTGAGCTGGAAAATTCTCTCTGAATGCTGAAATCACTTACCCTTTTAAGTCATTCAACTGATTGGATAAAACATCACTCATTGCTGAAGACAATCTCCTTGGTTGATTATAGATGTAATCAGCCATCTATGCAATCAACTCACTGATGATTAAAGTCCATAAATGTCCCTGTATTATAATTATCTCAGTGCTTGCTTGACCAAACAACTGGGCACAATTACCTGGCCGAGTTGACACATTAGCCTAACCATCACAGCCATAAAACCTCTTTTGTATTTAATATTTCCCCCTATTTGGTCTAGGTCTTTTTCCTAAAATGCATGGCTAGTTGGTGCTTGGTAATAATCCCTTAGTGCCAGGGCGGCTAATCCCCAGGGGTCATGTCCCATGCCAGGTGAAAGGTAATGATTTTATATGCTGAGTTTGGCTTAGAGAGAGGCCACATTTGAACAACAGGAAGCTTTCAGGGGGTAACTCTTAGACAATATGTAACACTAAGCTAAGTTTCAATTTCACAAGGATGAGGTTCACAATTACAAGTATCAATATCAAGGGTCTGGCATGTTCGTCTGTCCTACTTCACTAGGCACTGCCCAGGTACTCTAGAAATTCTTGCCACTCTATTAGAGAATGTAGCAGGACTCCCCAGGATGGGAATCCAATATTCTTTCAGTTATTGTGTGGTTCCCAGTGAGACAACACCCAATGACCACTTGAACACATTCGGAATCCATAGACACATGCCCCAGGTAGCGCTCCTTTTAACACTCCAAACTTTCCTGCTGAATGATAAATTATGTGTATAGAGGGTTGACCATTTTTGTGAGGTCAGTGGTAGTCACAGATGTGTTTTTTAAACAGAAAATGGCATGAGTAGGTTCCTGGTTTAGAAGTCGCTAACTGTGAAGTGAAGAATAATCTTGAAAGAAGGTGTGTGACAGGGATGACTAGCCCTCAAGGCCCCTCATCTTTGTGCTCATTCCTACAGTGCATTTTCTGTTGGAAGTATCTCTGGTTAAGGTCCATTTTCCATCTACTATGCATCCTCCACGTTCCCTCCTCCTTCACCTGCTGGCAATTTGTCAATGTCCAGGGCAACCTTGGAAAATGCTTTGTAGATGACTGAACCGCTGTCAGCCTGGGTTCCTGAATGTTGACATTAAATAAAGGCTACACACACCCCTTCTTTATAAACACATGTCTCAAGGATTTTATGCTCGTTACATATTTTCCATGCCTTTTACTCAATCCTAACTCATTGTAACCTTGCTAAGGTTATAATGTCCTCCATAGTAATAAATCTAAAATGTAGATTTAGTTCTTATCTTAATGACGACCAGCCACTAGCACTCTCTTCCTTTGAATTCTCTGATATACTACTATCCTCTTTTATCTTCTTTTCATTTTCTGCCATTAAATGTGGGAATTCTTCAAGGGCCTCTTCCTTTCGCACTATACCCTGGGTCCCTAATGAGAATGTTCTCATCTGTGAATTCAGTACTATCTATGTGAAAGTGACAAACAAACGTGCATCTCCAGCCCAGAATTCTCCTCTGGGCTCCCCTTCATATGCCTGTATTAAAGTCAGGATTTCAAAATCCAACTTATGACCTTATTCCACAACTTTTTCAGTCCTTCCCCCTGCTGGGTTAACTTACATTCAGAGTTCTTCCTCATTGATGACATCCCTTACATTCTTGATAGGTTAGATCCCACTCGTATGCCTGAAAACATACTTTCTGCCTCGTAATATATATGTGATAGCCATTCTCCCATCAGATGGAGGTCCATGGGGACAGGCACCATGTTGGACTTTATTCACCATTGAATCTCCAGCACTCAGTAATTCATATGGGCTCAGTTATTATTTCTTTAATTAATGAATGAATGAATTGCCACAGGAACTAAAGAATTAGATAGGTGAAGAATTGACAGTGCCTCTTTAACCTGTTTTGTAAGAAATGCGGTTATAATGGAAAAGATGGAGAAAAGGAGGATAAGGGGGAAGGATGTGGAGTTGAGATGCTTTTAAGAAAACTGCAATTCAAAATGTTTAAATGGTGATGAGGAAGAGGACAGTGCATACTTTGTGCAATTCACACACACATACACACACAAACAGGTACAAGTACACAGAGGCACACAAGTCCTTCTTGGGAAATGTTGCCAAACATATTCCCAAGCCTCTCTTTTCTTACTTGTGTCCTTTAAAAATAGTGGTTTTATTTTAATAAATGCTAAATTGTCTATAAATGGCCCCAAACTCTATATGTATAACATCTTTTTACTGTGCTGGCTTTCTCAACTTTTCAATATAATGGTTTGTTGCTCTTGAGATAACAAGAAAAATCATTTCTGAAAAATCATACAAGCTGTTGGACTATTTGCATAGTGATTAAATGCTGAATAGCAGCTTGGATTTTCTATTTCTATCTACTTCAACTTAGCAAGTGCAAGAGGTATTATTATTATTATCATCATTATTATTATCATTATAATTATCTGCATTCCAAATTGGGAAACAGACAAATTGCATATCTTTAGATGGATAAAAATAATTTTGCTGAAAGGAAATTTTTGTTTTATGTAATAAAGTCTTTTGAATTTAATTCCCTTCTCAATTTTAAAAGGGCATGTTTATTCAAGTGTAAATAATATGCTCATGTCTGTGACTAATAAAATCATTTAAAAATAATAAAATAGTCTGCAAAGCTTCTAACGTGCTTTATTTTTAACATTTTGCCCTTCAGTCTCCTTGAACAATGGCGATAACCCTCTTTTTGCTTGTAATCACTATTTATTTCTAATTATAGGAACACTTTGCCTATCTGAAACTCCTCCGTGTGTTACGGAGCTAGAAACCAGTGCAGAAGTAACTTGTGCTTCTGAGAATCCAAAACAGATTTAATAAAATACATGTGATGGTCTGCATGGATTCACAGTGCTTTCTGGTTTTACGTGGGATCTGTAAGCTATTGAATTATCTATTATCTAGTACAATTAATGCTTACTTTTTACTAGATTTTAATGAAATTGTACAGGGACTTTTAGTTCAAATGTTGGGAGATGTAGGACTGACTGAGTTCAAGGCTGTCTCCTTTGTGCAGTGTGGGCTTGTCCGCTATCTCTAAGGTTTCCATTGATGCTTAAATTCCATCACCATGTAGCCTTTCACAAGGTAAAGGGTATAAACGGTAAGTGTTTTCCAAAACGGATAAAATTATAAATTATTTTTCGATGAGGAAATCCTCAGCCATCCTGAAAACGTGGTGAACAAGAATGACTTTTGTGTGTGGTTTTGGTGAGCCAGTGTTCTTGATATTTGCTAACCCCAAATCTCTGCACGTGATGTCAAACTGTCCCTGAGATTTCCGGATATTTACATGAAGACAAAAATGAGTGTTTCAGAAGCACATTCCCTTTTAATGTTCTAATGTCCTGGGCCCTGCCCATTCCTGTGCTCTGGTGTCGCTCACTGCATTCCAGCGGGGTCCCCTGCTATCCTTTCCCCAAAAGGGCTCCAGGTCACCAGTAATCCGTTGGCAAGCTGCTCTTTCACCTGTGCCGGAAGTGCTCTGTCCACCGTCTTCACCTCAGCTTGTCCTGCTTTCCCTGTGGGTAGCTGCTTAAATGTCATTTGCTCAGATTCTGTAATGGAAATTAGATCTCCTAGGATATTGTCTCAAAACAGTATTTCATGTACTTTGCCTTCAAAGCACTTCAACTATTTTATATTTACATATTTATTTGCATTATTCAGTACATACAGCAGTCAATGTCTCTCTTCTCATTACATCTGAAGCACCAGAAGGCAGGGACCTTGCCTCTTGCTTTCCAGTGTATCCCCATTGCTTAGTACTGTACTTGAGGAATAGTAATTGCTCATTTTATATGTATATATATATACATATATGCTGAATAAATGATTGAATAAAAAGAGTAGTTTTTCCTACTGCATTGCTGCATTGCTGTGCAGAATATGCAAATACCAGTGAACCTGACCTTTGCAATACCTCCTTTGCCTTATTTTATTTTGGGAAGCTTTAGAAATTTAATTTCTTCTTCTCTTGGGGAGCATTAAACAATTTGTGACTCATTAGACTCCATGTTGCATTGATTTCTGGAATTTGTCTGCTTTCCTTCTTTATATCTGTGATTTCCTGATACATAATAGGTACACACGCAAAAAAACTTCCCCAAAGAATACTGCATGATTTAACATGTGTCAACATCAGTGCAGTCTCAAAACCGGGTACTTATCTTTCTGATCATGCAGAAAATAATGGAAGCTTTATGTTGCAAATGGTGAACTGGCTTAACTACCAGCTTACCTTCATAATGACTTTGTATGTGGGGAAGAAAATATTAAATCAAATGATGTGTCCTGGAAAATAACAATGGAGGGGGGAAGGGCCTGACATATCTTTTCTCAATGATGGATGATGGAAATGTGTATTTAGCATTGAAAAAATTCCAGTAATCTAGGTAAGCAAAGCAGGACCACCTAATCCTTAGCACTTGAAAGAGCACTGTAAAAGTGAGATTTCTTTGACCCAAGTTAAATAAATAGCATCAAAGTATTTAATAATTCATCTTTCATTTTAATGCCACGTAATTATCAGAGGCCATCAGTGATACCATTAGACTTAGTGAATGTGTCAAAAATGAACTTTTGGCCCCTAAAGCTGTGCCTGAACAAGACAGATAAAGGTTATTTTCTTCATTTTGAAATTGTCACTGTAAAGGTTAAAGGGGACAGACTCTGCAAACCTTTGATAACAACTCCCTTGTCATGAAGCTGAATTTCTTATGAGACAACTGATCTGAATGTCCTTAAATTTGAATCTTTTGAAATATGATTGTATGTACTGAAAAATCTGTCGTCAACACAAATGAATTTAAGTCATTTGCATTACTTGTCCTGAAAGAGCAGTTGGGTAATTAAATATTTTATTTTTTCAAAAAGCTGATTTTAAACAATAAATTCTTTAGGAGAATAGACAACATGGATGTGGAGGATAAAGTGTCAATATAATTTTTAATACATGTTCAATCATTCAGATTAAAAGATGGACACCCAAAGCACTCTAACAAAATATTGAAATCCCATGTTTCACTTTGGATTTGTTTATTTTTCCTTCAGTCACATGACAAACACAGGAATATATTAATGTCTTAGAGCTTTATTTTGATTACTCGGAAGGGTTATAAATTAAAATATATTTCAGTGTTCTGGAATCAGTGGCTAGGCAGTTTATATGATAAAGCTGTAACATCCAACTATATTTGTTTTGCAAAAAGTATTGTATGTTAGAACAGATCATATGTATCACGTGTGTACATAGCTACAAGAGAAGACACTACTTCCAGGATAACATACCAATTTTTATTCACTACAAAGTTTCTAAATATAGTCCACTCTTGCCTTTGTATCAGGCAGCAATTTTAATTATCTAATAGACTTTCACTTAAAACACCTTATGCCATTCCAACAAAAGAAAAGGTAAACAAATTGATAGTTTTTCACATTTTCATGTCATCTGATTAAGGATTCAGGCAGTATCTTTCTCTTCGTTTCTTCTTCTAGGGAAATTGCAATGTTAGTGGCATCTGTTTTGCATTTGAGCAATTGAGCTATTTCTGTAACTCTGTTGCCAACTTGTTACCTAACTCTACAATGCTGTGTTACCAGAATAGTGAATTCATAAGTCAGTGCTATTCCCAGCACTCTCAGGAAAACCCTCTGGTGTCAAACCAAGGTCAGTTGGTAGTTAAAAAGAATAAGATAATATTATTAACAAATGTTAAAATTAATTCACTAAAATAAAAGAAAATCCATCTCTAGTGGAATTAGACATTTTTAAAATTTACTTAAAAAGCACAATAACTAATAATCTGAAAATATACTTAAGCATTACCTTAGATCTAGTTATAAAGAGGATTTATCAAAAAGATAAATCTGAGCATGGAAGGGAATTTATTTCTTTTGTCACTGGAAAAAATAAATTAATTACGGAAATAGAAAGAAGTGAGAAACACAAAGCTCAATGTTTATGGAGTATATATTAAATTAACACGATTGAGGGTTACATTATAATAATAAACATATTTTCTTGAAGTAAGTATTGCTGGCTATGGCTTAGAATGCACAGGGAACGTACTTTTGGATTCTAGTCTCAGCAGCCCTGTCTGTAATAATGGAAAAGACTTAATCCTCTCTTCTTGTTTTTATTATACAAATCCTCTGTAGATACCATCATTAATTGGGTATGGAACCCTTGTTTGATATTTTATGCATCTCCAAAATCTCACCCAACTCCTCTTCTATGCCCTGAATAATACTACTCCAGCCTGAGAATTGGCCTCAGCCCAATGCATGGCGCTACTTCTAGGTAGAGGCCATTCTTATTGTCGGCAAATATTTCAGGAACTACCTTGGCAAATGCCATGGAGGATAGGCTTGCTAGAGATAATTTTGAAACTATCAAGAACTATGAAATAGCTAATATTTTCCCCACTTACAAGCCTGCCTCAGTTTTTATAGATGCTACCAGAATATAAAGAGACAGCTGGCTCAGAGAGAAGGGAATGCATTACTCACAGCCCAGCAGCCACCACGAGCTTCACACTCACATCAGTTCCCTCGAGGGGGATTGAGGCGGGCACAGCTGAATGGTGTGCCCACAGCGGGCCTGTGTCACACCTGAGAACCCAGCTTAGAAAATCCCCAGCCTGATAATGGGCCACTAGAAATCCTCTACAAATTTTGCCTGGGTGGGAGACATTCTCTTTATTATCATGGTCGGAAAACAAATCAGCCCTCTGCTCAGAGAGAAAGAACGTCTCTATGCCCCAAGGCTCTTTGCCATACACACCATCTTGAATAAATAGTTGCAATAGCACCACCAAAACCAACCAACCAAACAAACAAAAAAAAACACACAACCTGTTAATGCCTTTGCTCAGGAGATGTGCAAAAACGGTGGGGAGGGGGGGTCCATGGAGAATTGTCTCTCAACAGAAATTTCTTTTTCATTTTTAAATAAGAGGAAGAGGAAGTCTCACACTCTGCCATGGGACTTAATCAAGGGACTGTGCAGCCCTATAAACTCCTGGAAGTCATTTTCTGGCAACAAGAGAAACCGTAATAAAGGTGATAACTGTTCATGATAGAACAGAGAGTTGGAAGTGATCTGAGTCCTTTCTTACAGTGTTGAATCAGTGAGTCCATCAAACCTGAAGCCTATCTTTCATGTGGGCACCTATTACATAAACAATAAAGTACCTATCGTTTAACCTAGTGTGAGTTTGTCATATCAAAAAGAAATCTCAAAAAGAATGAGCCACACTAATGAAGGATGTTTATGTGGGAGAGTGTGGGAGGTGTGGGGAGTGGGACATACGAGAATCCCTATATTTTTTGTGTAACATTTATATAATCTAAATATCTGTTAAAATTTTTAAAAAATTATTATTAAAAAAAGATAGAAAAAAAAGAAATCCCATTTATAGATTCTGACAGCTGAATTGTTCCTTTTAGTTTCTTTTCCTAGGGATAGCCTTATATTCTTAGGAAAGGCTTTGAAAAAGACAGGGATATAATGGAACTATAAAGTTATTCACTACATTTATGCACTCTGCTCTCTTTAAAAGTTTAAGAGAGGGAGCGGATGTGGCTCAAGCAGTTGAGTGCCCGCTTCACACATGACAGACCCCAGGTTTGGTTCCTGGTGCCTCCTAAAAACGAAAAAAAAACAAGCAACCAAATGAAAAACAGTGCTCAGAGAAGCGGATGTGGCTCAGTGGTTGAGTGCCAGCTTCCCACAGAAGAGGTCCTGGGTTCAAGCCCCAGCCCCAGTACCTCAAAAAACACAAACAAACAAACAAAAAGAGGTTAAGAGAAAGACATGTGAAACAGAAAGACACTTTCTACACTTTCTAAAGACTTTCAAAGCCTGGCCAAAGTTTGCTCCCTAAATGTAATAGTAAATAACTAAATAATTGTTAGGATATCCTGATACAATTATTTTGGTTGCCACAAAATAAACCGAAACAGATGTGTGTTGAATAAATATTAGATCTTAAAGAACTTACTTTTACCGCAAATCAGATTGTCACCTCTGATTGTAAATATGTTAACTCGGCTAGGCTATATATAGTAGCTAGTTATATAACCAACACTAAGCTAGATGTTGCTATGAAAGTATTTGGTAGATGAAGTTAACATCTAAAGCCAGCTGACTTTAAGTATGAGATTACTCTCAATAATGTGGAAGGGCCTCATCCAATCAGCTGACGTTCTTAAGAACAAATACTGAATTTTCCCAGAGAAGAAGAAATACTGCCTCAGTACTGCAGCATGAATTTCTGCCTGATTTCCAGCCTGTACTCACGATACTATAAGCCAATTTCTTAAAATGAATCTCTTACTTGGTTCTGTTTCTCTGAAGAAACCTGACTGATACATGCTTATCAATGAGAATCAATAAAGTGAACAAGTCTTATAATGTAAATAATTGGGAAGCTAGATATTAGCTTTTCAAAGGCCTTCAGAATATTTTCTTTAATTATATACAGTCCTATCTAATCTATTTAACAGAAAACATCATTTTAAAAACACA
>PVKH010032793.1:0-12115 GCA_004027955.1 Chaetophractus vellerosus | reverse complement strand
CCTGCCCTGCCCGTGGCGGCTTTTTGCCTGTCCGTGGCAGCTTTTTGCCCTGCCCACGGCGGCTCCGGCCCGCCCATGGCGGCTTCCATTCTCAAGGCGGTCTGCCCGCTAGGAGAGGTCCCCGGGAACCGAACCCAGGGCCTCCCATGTGGTTTCCCAGCGAGCTCTTTATCCACTGAGCTATCTAGCCGGGCCCAACTCCAATATCTTTTGATAGCTTTCTATCATTTTCTGGCCTAATATGATGTCCCAGGCTCATTTTTCACATTTCCCGATTCATAACTGGAAATAGCTATTCCTTTAAGGAACTCTGGTTCCTTCTGGTGGGGAGTGGAATCAGAGACTACAATCTGGGAATGAACGGTGCTTATTGCCACTAGTTGTAATTGTTTTTAAATCTTTTCAGTGGGCACTCATATTTTTGAAAGAAAAACCCTAATACCATGAGTTCTTACTAATATTTCTAATTCAAAGTTAACACTACATGGTTTTTATTTAAATCTTTACTTGTATTTCTTTTCTTTTACACTGAAAATCTTGGCTCCTAACTTTAGCATAACTATTTATCTTATATAAACATAAACAATAGTTTTTTTAAAACCAATTTTATTGGTACATATTAATAAAGCATACAATTCATCCAAAGTGTACAATCAGTTATTTGGTATAATCACATAGTTGTACATTCATTACTTCAATCATTATTAGAGCATTTTCATTATTTCATTAATAATAATAAGCAAAAATCAGACAAACAAATAAACAAGAAAATTCTTCACCTCTCAATCTCTGTTTCCCCTGCTGTACACAGCCGCTATTTCTGGCTATTCTTGCTTATTTATTTATTTATTTATTTAGTTAGTTAGTTAGTTAGTTATTTAGTGGTTTTATCCAGAAGACATATTCACATAGCATATGATCTAGACAAAGTGTATAATCAATGGCTTTTAGTATAATCACAATATTGTGCTTTCATCACCACAAAAAATTTTAGAACCATTTCATTACTCCAAAAAGAAAAACTTCACCCCCTTAGCATGCCTTCTCCAGTCTCACATAACCATTAATCTAATTTCATCTTTATAAACTGATTTATATTTACATTTTATATTAATGAAATCATACAAACAATAGTCTTAAAATAACATCAATATATTATTACTAACAATAAGATTACTGAGTGGAGTTTAAGATTTATTTGCAACTCTATCTGTCCTTAGAAGATATTTCACTGAAGATGATCATTCAGTTCATTAGTCACTTTAAATAATTCTTTCTCTCTGTGCAATTATGTCATTGGTTAATTCATTATCTGTTCATTTTGTTTTGAAAATTATGAATTGCTTTTTAAATTTTTTTACAAGTCTCTGGGTTAATTTTTTAAAAATTGTGGTAACATATACAACATAAAATTTCCCACTTTAACCACTTTTGAATATACAATTCAGTGATAATTATTTTGACAAGGTTGTGCTACAATCACCACCAGACATTATCAAAACTTTCCCATCATTCCAAAGAGAAACTGAACCAATTAAGCATTAACGCTTGCTTTTCTTTTTGATTGAAATTTATTTTTAAATTTATAAATATTTACATGTTCCAAAGTTAAAAACTATATTCAGAAAAATCTCATTTCTTTCCCTATAACCTGAATAGTTTCAATCTACCTACGAGTTGCTATTTTTAATTTAGTTTTTTGGTCTATTTGCAAAATAAGCAAATATATATGACATTCATGTATTGACTTCCTTTCTTACACAAATTAGCACAACATATACACTATTCTGTACCTTACTTTTTTTCAATGACAATACTATTGTGGGTTGAATTGTGTCCCTCCGAAAAGATATGTTCAAGTTCTAACCCACATTTACCTGTGATGTGGCCATATGTGGAAACAGGGTCTTGGTAGATATAATTAACTAAGGTGAAGTTGTACTGCATTACAGTGACAGATGTTCAAGTGATGCATCTATAAGCCAAGGAATGCCTGGAGCTACCAGAAGCTGAAAGAGGCAAGGAAGACCCTCCTCTAGAAGCTTCCGAGGGAGTATGGCCCTGCCAGCATCCTGATTTTGTACTTCTAGCATCCAGATCTGTGACAGAATAAGTTTCTGTTGTTTTAAGCCACCTAGTTTGTGATACTGTGTTACAACAGCCCTAGGAAACAAATACACAAATACGAATTCCAGTGAATTTTTAATGTCAGATACTCTATTTTTCAGTACTGGAATTTCCATCTGGTTCTTTTAAAACATTTTTTACTTTATTTTTAATTTTTTAATTTTTTTGAGGTACTGGAGACAAGAGATTAAAGCCAGGACCTGGTATGTGGGAAGCTGGTGCTCAACCACTGAGCCATATTGGCTCTCCTTAGTTAGTTTTCCGTTTGTTTGCTTGTTTTTTTTTTTTTTTTGTTTTGTTTTTAGGAGGCACTGGGGACTGAACCCAGGACCTCCCATGTGGGAAGCAGGCGCTCAACTGCTGGAGCCACATCCACTCCCCACTTTATTTTTTATTTTTAGAGAAATTTTAGATTTACAGAAAAATTAAACAGAAAGTACAAAGAGTTCCTATATCACCCCCTTCATACACACATAGTTTCCATTTCTCTGCTGACATTCCCTATATCTTCATTCAACATAAGCATATTTTCCTATACATCACCGAGCATAGTTATAATAGCTGCTTTAAAATCTTTGTTAATTCTAACATCTGGGTCGTCTCAAGGTTGGGTCTCTGTTAATTGCCATTTTTTAAATGAGAATGAGCCACATTTTCCTGTTTCATTGTATGTTGAGTAATTTTGTATTGCACTATGGACACAGTATGTTATGTTTTGTTTTTAGCAGGCAGTTAACTTGATTGTGCCTAAATGGAAAACTGTCTTTTGGACAGTAGCTCAAATGTCACTTCAATTTTTACATCCTTAGCTGGGCTGTTTGGAGTTTGCCCTGTACAAGCATGGTTAACGGGTCAGCCAGGGATTTGGGCAGAATTTATACCCAGAATTTGGGGCTTCCCTCTTTGTCTCTTATTTCTAGCATTTCCCTTGTAACTTTCTAGTGGCTACTGTTACCCCAAATGCTGTCTCCTGGTTCTTCAGATCAAAAAGAGATTTCTACTGGAGTTTTAGCTATCCTTTATGGTAGAGATTAGGGCTTGTCTTTAGGCAAGAAGCTGTGAAATGGGAAAATCACTCAGTGGTATTTCCTTCTTCCAAGCTTTGACTTCCCTTCAGAATCTGCTTTGGGCTATTTCCTAGTATCTTCAAATAACTGTTTTGTTTTTGAATTGTCTAGAGTTTATAGATGTTTTCAGGAGAGTCAGTCCAATAGAAGCTAACTCAGCCATTACTGGAAGAGAAACATATTGAAGCTAATTTTTAAAAATTGTACTTTGTTTAAGGGTGGGCTAGTCAAAAATCCACGGTAAATTTGTGCAGGGGATCAGGGTATGGCTTTATCATAAACACTTATCAACTTATTTTATTAGTGTTAGCTTCCAGGTAAATATAAAGGTGGTAACACAGGCGGTAGGGTGACCAGTCATGAATCACTAATATCTCCTCAAGGTAGAAAGAACCAAACTAATGAATGTCAGTGCTGTATGTGGCCACGAGGGGGCAACGTCAGTTTCCAATTATTGTAGAAAACAGCCTCCAAGGACAACAAATTCATACAAAACACTATTGAAAAACACATATGTTCTTAAAAATAAGCTAATAAGTGGTTGTTGTTTCCAACAATAATGTACATTTACGACAACTGCTTCTCTTGAACTTAAAGCAGCCTTAGATAAAGGGTCAAAAGTACTTATATTCAGCTCTATTAATTACTTAAAATTTATCAGGCAACTTATCCATCAAACTGCTTTTTATCTGCCAGACTTTTACCCCTTCCAATGACATCTGAGATTATTTGAAAAATTTGCTTTTTGTTAAAAATTTTCTTGACTCTGATCAGGCCTCTCAGGAAATTTAATTAATGATTAAATGCACTTATGTAACAATTTATGCCTTACTTAGGCATTTAGGGTCACTTTCTCTCTAATGCAAAAGGTTACCTATGATTTGAGATATTGTATGGATTCTAAATAAATGATAACCAAATGAACCATTTACTGGTTCTTTATATGTGACTTAAATTGACTTTTCAGTTAACTATCATGTTACTCAGTTCAAATATTACTTTCTAAAATACAGTGTTTTATTAAGGAACAAGAAGAAATTTCAGATGTGGTCCATATTCCTTTACATAAAATTTGTGGGAGTAAATTTAAAAAAAAATACATAAAGACAAAAATAGAACTCAGATATTAACATTAAATGCTAAAGTTTACTACATTAAACATGCTATGTCATGAAAGACTGTCAAGAAAAATCTGTTCTATTTTTCATTAGGTTAATGAGTAACTAATTGGATTTCTGAATGTTAAATAGTCTCTCTCCAAAGACTGAACTTTGTACAAAGTGGAAGCACACAGAATGACTACCACAGCTTAATGGCATTATTTTTGATCACTAGGTATACAAAAAACATGAGCTTATGAAAATCTTACCTTAGTTTTTTCATCCACAACTCTGAGTCCATCTGCTGATACCCACAGGACTGCTTTAACTGCTTTTTTTCCAGTCTTTTATTATGAGAGAACAAGAAAAAGAAGGGGGAGGGGAGAAGAGAGAGACACATATATAATATTAAAAAATAAAAGTCATCTTCCATAGAAAACACTGACTTCTGCCTTCCAAAAGTCATAAGTATAGATGGAGTCCAAGTTCAGGAGGAGTGCCCAAAGCCAGATACTCAAATCAAACTGCAGAAACATTCAGGAAAAAACAAGCCAAAGCGATTATTTTAAAAACACAATGCAAAACAATAAGATAAAATTAAGTAAAGGGGAAGAGACAGATGGAATCATAACCAAGATATCACATTCCAAAAGGGCAAAGAATTCATAACTAGATTCTTCACCCATTTAAAATACCACTGAGAAAACCAAGAGTCAGATACATATTAAATACATAAGGAGTTACACCACAAGTAGCTTCTACAAGTGTATTCAGAGTGGGAAATAATACATAAACCTAAATTGAGATGTTGACCATTCTAGTATCCTCTGACCCCAATGTGTAGAGCAGGACCCTTGGTCACCTGAAATTTTCATGTTAAAAACTCAAGAGGTCTTCATTGTTCTATTAACAATCCTTAATAGCCATTATTTCTTCTTTTAGGATTAACAAAGAACTGGTTTATCTTTAATTTTGCATTAATTATGTGCAGACATTTGGGAAGAACTAGGAAGATTTAAAAAACTGTTGAAAAAATATCTTTATTATAACATGAATTTTCCTTTTACTGGGTGAAAAAAGACATCTTTTGGCACATAGGAATCACATGAGAACAGGCTGGAGTATGATTTCTCCTGTGATGGAATGAAAAGTGAGTGAGAGTTTGTAATAGTAATTTAACAAACCACTTTTTGTTGTTCTTAACTGCTCCAAGGATACAAGCAAAAGAAAAGAAAAGGAAAACAAAGCCCTAAAATAGATATCAAAATGTTAAGCAAAGATCAAAAGGAATCTGATACTAAAGGTTGGAGCAGCAGCCTTTAGAAGGGGAAAGGGAGAATAACAGAAATATCTACCATTATCATCTATGATAACGGATAGCATGTCCTTATTTAAACGAACTGTTCTGATTCAAGGTCCATTATCTCTACTACCACCACACATTTGATACATGCTTATAATATGCTAGGCAGTAGAAATACTAAAAAACCCTGACACTCCATTGAAAGGTAACACTCAGATAAACAATAAATAATATAGTAATAAGTGCTATAGTAGAGCTGTAAAGGTCCAATGATGACAGGAGGTATGGTGAAATCTATTTGTGCAATACAGGAAGGTTATACAAAGAAGATGCATCTAGGCCCTGAAATAGTTTTTCCAGATGCACTAAGTGGAAGCCAGAAGGTAGGGAAATGAGAGATAGTGGACACAGCAGGCAGAAGAAATAGCAGTATAGGACATTGATGCAAACAACATGGCAAGTCTGGGCCCCTATAAATATTTCAGTATGGCTTGAAAGTAGGATGGGTATGCAAGAAGCAGTGGGAGATAAAGAGTAGAAAAGGTCTGATCATGGTCAACACTGTACGCCTGCTAAGGAATTCAATTTTAATTCTGTAGGCAATTATGAGCTACTGGAGGAATTTAAACACTAAACAGATTTGCATTTTTAAAATATCATTTTGTCAGCAGGGTAGAGGAGTTGGAAAGAGCTGACAGGAGGCAGGAAGACCACAAGATTCCAAATGAAGGCTGTGAGCTCCTTGGCTGAGATAAGGATAGAGATGAGAAGGTTTTAAGTGGCAAATGAAAGGCAGGAGTTGAGGACTCCTCCAGTTCCTGGCTTGGGTACTGGCTGGAGAAGGTACCGCCAAGTAAGATAAGGAAGAGAGGAGGTACAAAAGCAAATATGAGATGTTCATCACAATACCCAGGTGGAGATGTCTAATAGGGAATTGAATATATAAGTCTGAAGCTTGGGAGAAAATTCTAAGATAGAATTTTAGATTTGAAAGACTTCAATCATGGGAATAAACAGAATAAGGAGGCCAAGGACACTGGAAAACACCAATAATTAAATAATTGGGAACAGAAGAGTAAGGCCTTGAAATATAAGAAAAGGAATATCCAGACTGATAGGGGAATCAGGAGAGAGTAGGGTCATTGAAACTAAGGGAGAAGGGTTTTGAGAAGTAATGAGTGGTCCAAAACATCAAATGTTGCAGTGATTGAGTAAGGAAAGATGTGAAAAGTGTCCATTGGATTTAGCAATGAAGCCGCCCCAGAAGAACAACAGAGGTAGAAATCACACTCAGGCGTGTTGAAAAGTAAATGAAAGATAAGAAATGAATCTATGAGCATTAAACACTCTCTTTAAAAAAGCTTCACTATATACAACGTGGATGGACATCATGCTATATTAAGTGAAAGAAGAGAGACACCAAAGGTCACATATTGTGTGATGCCATTTATGTGAAATATCCAGAATGGATAAATCCATAGCTCTATGACTGGTGGCTGTCAGGGGCTATGGAGAAAGGGGATGAAGAAGTAACTGCTTTGCTGCACATAGGGTTTCCTTTTGGGGTTGTGAAAATGCTTTGGAACCGTATAGAATTTGTGGTCATATAACATTGTGAATGTACTAGATGCCACAAAATCGTTCACTTTAAAATAGCTAATTTTGGGGCTGGCTCGATAGCCCAGTGGATAGGGCACTGGCATACCACATGGGAGGCCCCGGGTTCGGTTCCCGGGGACCTCTCCTAGCGGGCAGACCGCCTTGAGAATGGCAAGCCGCCATGGGCGGGCCAGAGCCGCCGTGGGCAGGGCAAAAAACTGCCAGGGACAGGGCAAAAGCCGCCACAGGCAGGGCAGGTCGCCCGCGAATGGAGCGCAGCCAGCCACCCGCGAACTGAAAGCCGGCCGTGAATGGAAGCAGAAGCCGCCCACAAGCGGGGAAAGCCGTGCCTGCGCAGTGACCAGTCTCGGCGCGTCGCCGCAGTGAGGGGGAAGGGGAGATATGTAATAAAATAAAGAAATCTTTAAAAAAAAATTAAATTAAAATAAAATAAAATAGCTAATTTTATGTTATGTGACTTTCGCCTCAATTTGGAAAAAAAAAGTTTTTCTAGAAAATAGTTACAAGCAGAGGATTAAGAGAGGTCTTTAAAAATTGTGATAACTAGCATGATATATTAGAAACAGAATGGGCTTTGGAGTAAGAGAATTTAGAGCCTGACTTAAGTGCCATCATTCATAAGCTGTATGGTATGGCCTTAAGCAATTTACTCAATGCTCTGAGTCTCCATTGCTTCATCTGTAAAATATTTTGAGGTTGTTAAAAGGATTATAGATTACACACAGTATCTAAAATTGGTAGCCATTTATTATTATTACATTATTAATAAGCTTAAAAAACCTCCCTCAATAAAGCTTCTTGAAAAAGCAGTATGCCCTTTTACCAACATATTGTGTTTATAGGCTGAATGGGAAGAGCCTGTGGAAAGATGGAGACTGAAGGCCCAAGGAAAAGAGAAGAATAATTTAGAGAATGGAGTCCTCTAGGAGCCAGAATGGGAATGGGCAAGGATACAAGTTTTAGACAAGAGGACAGATGTTTCTTCCTCTGAAATGGAGAGACAGAAGTGAGGGTGAGTAGAGAAAAAAGATTTGTAAAGGAGGGAGTAGCAAGTTGAGGAAGTTCACTACAAAGAAGCACAAATTTCTCTGTGAATATGAGACTATCTGCATTACTTTTCTGGGGAGAGGAAGGTAGACAAGTAGAATAAAATAGTAAAGAACTAGAACAGCAATCTCAGTGCAGTAGAGTATAATGCAATCTCAGTGCAGTAGAGTATAATGGCTAAGAACATATACCATGGAACCAGGGTTTGAATTCTGGTTCTGCCACTTAGTAGTATGACCAAGGGGAAGTTACTTAATGTATCTATGCTTTAGTTTCCACACCATTATACTGATGTTAATAATCTCATATAAACTATTGCAATTATTATGAGGATTAAAATGAATTAATATATGTAAAAGGATTAGAACTAAGGTAGCCAAATAATTTACTCCAAACTGGGATCTCTTTGAAAGTAAATTAATATTTACACTCAGATTCAGGTGTTCCAGCACTGGGGATGTTCAAACAAACTGGTACTTATGGTCACTCCACCAATCATGGTAACTTCCCATATTATACCAACAGTTATGCAGCATTTAGTATTTCACTGGAAGGTAAACTCCAAGAGGGCAAGGTTTGTTCCCATCTTTATTGTTAATTGCTGTGTCCCCAGAGCCTAGAACAATGCCTGGCACAGAGTAGGAATTCAAGAAATATTTGTTTAAAGAATAAATTTGCTAAATACATGCTGTAGGGAATGGGAAAGAGAGAGCTGACCAATGACATGGAGGACTGCTAAATGGCACTTAAAATCCCATATAAGCAAATTTAAAATTTGCAGTATTATCAACCTGTTCAATTGTGTAATTACAGCATGTAGTGGTCAGCATCTGGGTGTAGGAAGGGAGACAACAGATAAGACTGCTTCAAGGTTGGAAGTGTGAAGGTAGGAAAAATAAGCGGTCATTTTAGAATGAGACTGTACTCCAGTAGTCTCCTTACATTTTCTTGGCTTAGTTATATGATTATGGAAAGATATGCACTTTCTGAGGTATGCTGTGTGTGTGTGTGTGTGTGTGTATATGTGTGGTGCTGGGGTGGAAGAACGAACCAGGACCTCGTACATGGGAAGCTGGTGCTTAACTACTGAACCACGTTGGCTCTCCTGAGTTGGTTTCTTCCTTTGCTTTTTTTTTTTTTTTTTTTTCCAGGAGGCATCAGGGACCGAACCTGGGACCTCCCATGTGGGAAGCAAGGGCTCAACCACTTGAGCCACATCCGCTCCCATGAGGTTTGCCTTTTCCTTTTTAATAAAACTTTTTAAACATTTATTTTATTTATTTTTATCCCCCTTTCCCCATTGTTTGCACTTGCTCTCTACTCTCTGTGTCTGTTCATTGTGCGCTTGTCTTTTTTTTTTTTTTTTTTTTTTTTAGGAGCACCAGGAACTGAACTCAGGACCTCCCATGTGGGAGGGAGGCACCTAATGGCTTGAGCTACCTCTACTCCCAAGGTATGCCTTATAGTAAGTTTTTATGATATTGTACTAATTTATCAGTGAGGCATTCTGTGTGTCATATATCATGACCTCTGATATCTCTATATAGGGAAGAAAACAAATAATATGAATTTTTGCATTTGTTCGTACATTTAGTTGCCAGTATTTTTATGTCACTATAGCTCGCTACATTACAATAGTGAACTATATATTACTATAGTTACTTCAATCATGTATTGAGATCACAAATTTTATAGTAGTAGTGCTTTTTAAGTAGGTATAAACTTTAGAATCATTCTTTCTAATAATATAAACTAAGATTCCTGAGCACTGTTTGCAAAGAATGATAAAAGTCACAGAAAATGAAAGTTTTTGTTTTTTCTCAAACTGTCTACTTAAGCCAACATCATAGGAAGTCAAAGTTAGCTAAGTAAAGAACTGAAGAAAAAGATAACCCAGAGTAAGTACAAAATGTAGAATTTACATACATCTTAGTGGCACAAGTACTCCCTCCACCCCCCCCCCCTTTTTTTTTAAACAAAAACAAAACCAAAAAACTACTTAATACTTCAGGCACTAATAAAAATGTGGTAGTGGTAATGCGAGACATTAAGAAATATTTCATCACCAATGTTCTAACACTTTCTATTCTGATAATAATTTCAAGGTTACAGGTAGAATTCACACTAACTAGTGTCAATGTCATGAAAAACACATTTTCACAATAAAGAGAAAAGTGCTTATTCTATAAAGAAAACTGGGGTCTAATTTAGACAGAACTTAGAATTTAAACTGGTGAAATATCTGAGCAGAAGGGTCAAGCTAACCTATGTGTGAAAAATGACAAATCTAAGTAGGTTATAACTTTCAAGTAAGCACTATACTCTCTAAATATCTAGCTTAGAATTTAAAAATTAACATCAGCTGTAAATGCCTTTTACAATAGAGCAATTAAATAGGAAAAATGATAGCAGGTGGCAAAATCTATTACAAATTACTAAATCAGGAAACTTGTACAGCAAATAAGAGAAATGCATAGGTAATCTTAATATAAAAAAACTGAAGGAATACAAAATGGTTGCACAAAATGACATAAATTTTTAACTTAAGCTCAGTACATTGCAAGATCAGTTTCTCCTGAATATAAAAGCTACCCATGGTAAAAGGCAATTGAAATAAGCAATTACAATAAAGGAAATATCTATCTGTCTCTGTCTCCAGGCTATGGTTATTTTGGTAGAAATCATATATATATATATATATAAATTGAAAAAGGATGAAAAGATGACAAGTTGGTGATATTCTTGGTAGGCCAAAAGATTCTTATAGGTGCTCCTTCCTTTTACTTACTGGTATCTGGTGTCATCCTAAGAAAGTACTTCAGATTTCTAATTGGAGCAATATGTTTTAAAACTGTTTAAATCAAGGATTGGAAAACTTTTTCTTTAAAGGGCCATATAAAAAATATTTTAGGTTTTCTGGACCATTTGGTCTCTGATGCAACTATTCAATCCTGCTATTGTATAGACAATATGTAAACAAATGGATGTGACTTTAATCTAAAAAGACTTTATTTACATAAACAGGTGGTGGGCCAGATTTGGTTTGCTGACCTCTGATATGAATCATCCTAATCCTTGGAAAATTATTTTAATTAAATCTTTTTGAAAAGATAATTTATTATATTGAGATATTAAATCTGTTTGGAATTGTCTCTGAATTCTTTTTCTTTTTCTGACAAATGTACTTATATCCTATCTATTATTTTAAACTACCACAGAGATATCAGGTGCTGTCAAACTCTAAATTTCTATGATTTCCAATATCACCAATGAGATAATAGCATGCAATTAATCAACATAACTAGAAGTGATATTTGGAGATAAGACAACTCACTGGGCATATAGGATAGATAGTAGCAAAAAGGTTAAGCAGCTGTTCTAATGTAAGCTGAAGCGAAGAAATGCTATAAAGACACATTGAAGCATAACTTGGCATAGCTATGAAATATTAAGCAACAGCAGCAAACAGACCAATTTGAGCAGGGCAGGGCATTGCAAGTCACTCTTTCTGAGCAATGGTGATTTATATTGTGCAAGGTTCTTTCAGCTACAAACCAAAGAGTTCTTCCAGGGTACTCAATGTGTAAAGAATCGCTGATCAGTCTGTCACACCTACACACAGAGATAACCCAGTCATTACAGAGTTATATATTAACCAGGCAACCATAATACAATGTACTTTGTAATAAACGAAGAAACTTTCTTGCTTTCATAGGAGACTTGGCTTCATTTTCCATCTGTTTAATTAGGGCTGAGAAAAGGGGCATGGACAAAATAATCACCTCCTACATCTCAGTGTAAAATTTGTGAAAATTCCAATTTTTGGGTAGAATGGTGCAATGAATACAGGT
>PVKH010032792.1:0-12122 GCA_004027955.1 Chaetophractus vellerosus | reverse complement strand
TGCTTTGGGTACCCTCAAGGTTTGGGTCGACGCTACGGGGCTGGGTCCTAGGATCTTCCGTGCGCCTTTGGGCCGCCTTCCCCCGGCGTGTCGTGCGTGGAAGAAGGGCGGCCGCTGTGAGCCCGTGGCCGCGGGGGTGGGTGGGTGGTGATTGGCGGGGTGAAGGAGATCCCCAGGGAGCGGAGCTGGGGCAGGACTTGAGGGAAGAGACTGCGCAAGATGTAGCTGCCCAAGGCAGGCGGGTGGGACGCTCCCGCCTGGAAAGCCCCGCGTTCCAGCTCGGGCTCGGTCCCCGACTGGCTTCTTGACCACGGATAGGTCACTTTCTTTTCCGGGTCTTAATTTGCTCATCTCCCACCCACTGGCGCTGTCTCTCCCTCAAGGCTCTTCCACCCCCAAAACTTCTGTGTCAAGACCTCTTCTGTTCTCTTGTGGGAACTTTCCAATTTAACAAACAAACCAAAAGCAACCTGACTTTTGAAAACACGAGGTTTCTCCTTTTCTCTCTCTTTCTGACAAAAACTCACGCACCTAGTTCCTTGGAGAGGCTGGGCGCTCAGTGTCTGGTCTGCAGAGATGAAGCCCTTTGCCCAACTGGACCTAAACACATTTTCCTTTGCAGAGACTCTCCACTTACCTGAAAAAAGAGGGAAGTTAAAACTGTACCAGATGGACAACTGGAAGGTCTGGCTAAAATGCAGAGTCAGCAAAGGGAACTCAGAAAAGTGGGGGGAGTGGATGGTCAGTTGCAGGGTCCTCAGGCTGCCCTCACACCCTCTGCTCTGCCTCCACCCTGGAGCCTGCCTTTCTCTCCCTCCCCTGTCCCCCAGGGCTGGTGCCCGATACAGGATGGGTCTTGCAGCTCTGCCTCCCGCGGGCAGCAAAGTCCAGATTGGCTGGAGGAGTCTGGGCCAGAGTGAACACACAGTGAGTGCACAGACTGGGGGTGTGTGCAGCCCGGCTGCCCTGATTGGGCTGCCACCCTCCCCCCTGAGGCTCAGCTTGGACCTCTCCTGCCAGAGCACGCCAGGAGAGCCTTCTCCCTTCACCAGGTGTTCCCTCTTCTTTCCTTGTTTGGCAGTTGTTTCATAATTCTGTTTCTGTGACTTTGACTCCCACCAGATGGTGATCCCCAGCAGGGAGAGCTGATTAGGGACTTTAGAATTTATTTCTGGTTTTATAGTCAGAATAAACCCAGGCCTGGCACTGGACTAGAGGGTTTTTAGGGTATGTCCGTGGAGTAAAAATACCGACAGCTGTGTTCCTCCAGTGATTCCCGTTCTGGTGGTTTGCAAGTGTGAACTCGTCAAGCCTCACAAAAGCCCTAAGGTTACTATTATTTTCTCCATTTACTCGTGAGGAAACTGAGCCAGAGAGAAGTTAAATAACTTGCTCAAGGAAACACAGGTGGGAAGTGGCAGGACTGGGCAGGCTACTTTTAGCCATGACACTAGAACAGTCTCCAGGTGAATGAATGAATTCTCCTGATGTGTAGCTGAGGTGTTGGGATTTCTTCCCGCTGCCCATGCCTAACTGTGGGATTGTTTCAGAAGAACCAAGTGGTTGCCTCGAGTCGCCCGAATCTAGTTTTACGAAGCACCTAATGGCACCTTCCATGCAACCCGGAGGGATACCTATGTGGCTCCAGCTTGCCAGGAGGGGTGCGGTGGGCCCCTGGGTCCCACCGCTCGCTCTGAGACTCCACTACAGGTTCTCTAGGCTGCAGGCCCCTGGCCACGATGTCCCTGGGTTCCTTGTCTGGAAAATGGATCTAAGGGTTACTTTTGCTTGGTGAGTCTTGGTAGGGGATAGATGAAGCAGTTGTGGAAAGGGCTGCAGTGATTGTCAAGTGCAGGGCAGACATCCTTGTAGCCGTTGTTTTTATGCACTTGCGGTACAAAAATGAGGAAGGAAGGAAGGGGTGGCACAGTCGCAACTGGGTAAATGTTCAGCAATACTTAAGACTGCCTGCTGCAGGCTTGGCCTTGGGCTAGACGTGGAAGAGACCGTCCCTGCCCTCCCAGAATGGTCCCTCTTACCCCAAAACGCAGCATTTGAGTCGCCTGGAATTTATCACTAGATCACACCTGGGAAACACAGCCTCGTAGAACCCACTCATTTGTTTTTTAAGGTGGTTAAAGGAACAGGCTCAGAAATAGCACAAGGCGCGGTAATTGTGGGGTTGGCTGTTAGAGGCAGGTCACTTCAGGTCTTTGAGCCTCAGTTTTCTCTCCTTTGAAACAGGAAAAAACATCTTGAGGAGAGGCACAGGGAGCACGGAGCTGGATGTCCCACTCGCATTTCCTTCTGACACTCTGCAGCAGCTGGGCGGGGTAGGCTGTTGTTTCCCCATTTTACAGGTGAGGACAGCAAGGCTCTGGGCACTAAGTACCTTGACAGTGAATATCACAGAGCTTGTGAGTGGCTGAGCGAGAATTCAAGTCCAGGCTTTTTGCTCAAAAGTCCATGATCTTTTCATAATACTCTGCTGCTTTCCCTCTTCAGAGCCTGGGACAGGGCAGGTGCGTGACGGTTGCTTGTTAAATGGTCAGGCTTTGTATCTCCTTGGTTGGGGGAGGGGGAACCCAAGAGCTCTTCTGGGGTTTGAAGGCAGGATGGGACCTTGTACAGGCACAGAGAGCCCCACGCTTGGTCTAATGCTGCTGTGGCCCTCTTGAATTTCTTCATACTCATTGAACGAGGGGCCCCGCAAATGACATGGCCGGTGCTGCCTGAATTATTGAGAGAAGTGGTGGGCGGTGAGTGTGGGGCTCAGGTGACCGCCTTCAGGGAGCCTGAGCTGTAGCCTTGGGCCAGCTGGGAATCAAGCAGACAGACGCTTGCTGCCTGGACATGCTTCCTGTCTTCACCAGCGTTGCTTTCCAGAGCAGCAAAGGATGACTGGAGTGGGCTTTCATCAAGACGCTTATCAGGGCTGTGGCACCCTGGGGGGCTTAGCTTTGATTTTCCACAGGGAGGGGTGATTCCTAGGCCCCCAGGTGGACACATAACAGAGGTAAAGTGTTGAGGGTGCAGCAGGCCTGTGTGGGGAGACTCAGCTTCTCGTTAAGGAAACACCCACAAAGGGCATCACTTCTTTTGCTGACAGAAAGGGGCCAGGGATGAGGGCCACTGTGACCCTCGGTGACCCAGCTTTGGAGTCTTTGGGAGCTTTTCCAAAGGTGTTTGGTGCCTGGAAGATGCTCTGCTTCCACTCCCCATTATCTTTTCTCCTTATAGATAGCAGGAACTATTTACCTGACAATTACCATTTTAACTTTGGCCACCTGAAAGTTCAAAACCAAATCCCAGCAACTGTGTCACTGTGTCACACTTCCAAGCAATGACAATAGCTAATATTTATGGAGTGTGTACTTTGTTTCAGATGCCATTTTATGCACTTCATGTGCATCATCACATTGATTCTTTTCAGAGGCCTGTGGGAAAGGTATGTGGTTTTAAAATAGTGTATCAGGCAGCCAAAGGGGTGCTGATGCAAAGTACCAGAAATCTGTTGGTTTTTATAATGGATATTTATTTGGGGTAAATGCTTACAGGTACAAGGAAATAAAGAGTACAACTCAAGGTTGCTTTCTCTTCAAAGTCAGTTGCCACGTGCTAAAGCAAGATGGATACCTTTCTCTGGCTGGTCTCTGCCTTCCCCTCTGGGCTTCCTCTCCCCCTTGAGGCTCTGTGGGCCCTGCTTCTTGAGGCTTCATGCTTAAGTGAAGTCCTCTCTCTCCTGGCAGAGGGCTTGTCTCTCAGGGCTTCCTGTATCAGTCTCCACACTCTTCCCAAGGTCAGCTGTAAGCTATCAGGCAAAATGTTTCCTCTCTCGCTGCGGCTTTAACTGTTTGAGCCTTCTTTCTGTCACATGGCCGGATCAAAAATGACTGAGCTCTTTCTTCCCCTGTGCCTACTTGAGCATGTGTCCCCTTTATATCAGTCCCAGCAAGGGGGCGGGGACTCAAGCTGAGTCACGCCCCTGACATAGTTCAAAAAACCTAATCTTAACAGAAAATCTAATCAAAGACATCTCAGCTGAATTTACTGTAATCCAGGGGTATCACACCCAGGGGAACAGTTTAGTTTACAAACATAATCTTTCCCTTTTTGGGATTCATAAAATAATCTCAAACCCCCATAGATGGGGACTCTGAAGTTCTTGCCCAAGCTTACATAACAAGTAGGGGGTAGAGCTGGGATTTAAATAGGTAAAGTCTGACTCTGGAGTCTATATTCTTCAACACAAAACCTCTGCCACTTCTGCTGGGGAACCAGGTTGCCTGAATATCTGTGTATTTTTGTTCATTGTGGTGGTCACTTTTTTTGGGTAATAATTTGTGTTTCCCACTCTCCTGATTTTTTCATTTGTATTTTGCATTATATTATGGGAGGCGACTTAAAATCCTTTGTGTAAACAAGGCTTCCCATAATGAGCATACCTGTCCCGGTATCTGGCCCCCTGGAGCGCCCTCAGTGAGCAAACAGATCCCAGATGCCTGGGAGTGCAGCCTGGTCAGTGCCTGAGCTCCTTGTGGGTCCCCAGCTGTGGCTGAGCTGGAGGAGACCCAAGACCAGACGGGAGCTCTCAGTCAGGGCCTTGGTGGGTTTTACTTCCTCCTCCTCCTTCTCTCCCAGCACTTTTCTCAGCATGATCGGAAAGATCAAAGTCAGCCTTCGGCTCCAGAGAGCCCTAGGAAGTCCAGCCTACCCAGACCCTGGCCTGAAGTTCCTTTTTCTGCTGTTTCTGAAGGCAAGCAAAGCTGAGCCGGCTCTTCCAGAATGAACTGCAGCCCTGAGAAGGGGAAGTAGCAGTCTAGTGGCTGTCTGCATGGCCTGCGAACCGCAGATGGACCCCGGTGGGGCAACCGGCCCTCTGCCTGCTTCCTCCCCTGGCTGGAGCGCCCTGCCCAGGGGGAGCCCTCCTGGCTGGGGGCAAGGTAAGGTCACAACACTTCACCACTGTCCCGGGATGCTAGACTCTCATAGCATGAGTGGGGGTAGAGAGCGAAGGGGGTACAGGGTTCCTTTAGGTAAGAGCAGACATTTTGTGGATATATTTCCAGGCCATCCCAGTTTCAATCTTTTCTACCCAGTTCTCTGTGTCACCACCTCTTTAGACCCTCTGCTTTCCATCTGGTCTCCCCTCCTTCAGCCTTGCCCCTTTTATCCATTCTCTACATGACACCCAGAGAAATCCTTTCAAAATATGCACCTGACCACGTCATTTTCTGCTTTAGTGTTTTCCATTCATCCTTCCCTGGCTTGCAGGGCCTGCTCTCTGTTCCTTGTCATGCTCTCCTGCCTCAGGGCCTTTGCAAGGGCTGTTCCTTCTGCCTGGCAGGCTTTTCCCCTGCCTCCTTTCCCCCTTTCTTCTGTTTAATTTCCACGCATCCTTGAGAGTTCAGCTCAAATACCCCCTCCTTGTAGAAACCTCTCCTGGTGGCCCAGCCTAAGTCATCACCCTCTGGTATAGTTCTCCTTCGTCCTGTAGTACTTGTTCCAGCCTCTAATTACCTGTGTAATAAAGTGTTGGATGTCCGACAACTGCACTAGAATGCAAGCATTGTGAGGGCAGGGGCTCTGTGCTTGCCTTGTTTATCCCTGTACCTGCAGTACCTAGCACAAGGCTTGGTCCGTAGTAGATGCTCAGTAAATATTTTGTTGAATGAATGAATGGCTGAATGAATGAGTGAATGAGTGGCTGGGGCTAGGCAAGGGGAAACAGCACTGAATTGTAGGAGTCAGAGAAATGTGGAATGTGGCTGAATACTTAAAGGATTTGAAAGTTGACTACTAAAAACCAAGAGTTTCTTTTTTTTACTGCTGTTATCAGGAAAGCAATATATGTGCAAAATAGAAAATTCCAACAGAATGGAAGGGAATGAAGTAGTTTTCCTTCAGAATTTTGAAGTCATTGCTGCACTGATTTTTGGCAAGCCAGTCTGAATTCTTGCTCCTCCCCCAACTTCTTTTGGGATCTGTTTTTTTTATTATTATTTTTTAACCCTAGGGGTAAAAACAAGTCTAAGTGGAGGACTTGCTGTTCTCACTTTGAAGACCACATGAGAGGTGCTTTTGCCAAGAACCCAGGAACTCATGCCTTGAAAGGCAAACAGACTCAGTGAAAGGTCTTTGCATTGCTTGGGCACATGCTTTCTTTAACAGGCAAAGAGCCAAGCTTAGGCAACTGTGTAGTTCTCCACGCCTGGAGTCCCAGGCGACGTGGGTTTCCCACCGTGCTGTGAGGTGAGGAGGTAGTCTGAGTACATCCAGTCTTGCTGGCTGCAGTCTGGACACCACCTGCCCTCCATCTATCTTTTCTTTCTTCCTCTCATTCTCCCTGTTAACATCAGGCAGGTTTCTTAGCCGTTCACAGGCTCAGTTGCCTTTACCATAATCAGGTGCCCACCTGTCAGGGCTGTTGGAGGAGTCAGTGAACACGTGACTCTGAAGCCTGTGTTCATTACTGAGGCTGCTGGAACAAATGAGCACCAAGTGGGTGGCTTCAAACAGCAGACATTCTCTCACAGCTCTGGGGCCTCCAAGTCTGAAATCAAGGCGTGGGCAGGACCAGGCTCTCTCTTACGGCTCTGGGGAAGAGTCCTTCCTTGCCTCTTCTAGCTTCTGGCAGCTGATGGCAGTCCTTGGCGTTCTTGGGCTTGGGCATGCGTCCCTCTAGCCTCTGCTGCTGTCGGCACGTGGCCTTGTCCCTGTGCGTGTCTGCGTCTCTTGTCTCTTCCCATGAGGACCCCAGTCATATTGGACTGGGCACTGAGGCACGGAAAGCAGCCCCTGAGAGGCTGGGCCCACAGAGTAGTCCACGGCTGAGGAGACAAGCCCTGGTGTATGCCTGATCGCCATGTGGCAGGACACCAGGATCAGTGGTACCTGCTGTTGGTGAGAAAGCATCTCTGATGGTGCCTTGATTTGGACATTTCACAGCCTCACCTTTGACCCCCAACATATTTCTGGTACTTTGCATCCGGCAGTCCTTTGGCAACCTAAGACAGACCTCCTCTTAACTTGGTACATTGGCAGTGGCCCTCATCATCTTGCCTCCACACCCCTTAGCCCTTGCAAATCAAAACAAAATAGAACAAGAAAAAAAAGAAAATCAAAATAACGTTCTTTTGGCAGGAAATAAAATTCTATGGCCATCTTGAGATCATTGGCAATGCCCTGGGAAGTGAAAAAGAACCCATTCTTTTTCATTCTCCCTGTTAACGTCAGGCAGGTTTCTTACCTGTTCACAGGCTCAGTTGCCTTTACCATAATCAGGTGCACAATAATGTAAATGTAATTACATTACATTTGGGGGTCAGAGTTTTATTGTCTTAATTCATCTGTACATCAGACATTTATTTAGTGCCGACTGTGCCAGGCGTTGAGCCCACCTCGAGGGATTCAGTGATGAGCACAACCAGTGTGGGAAGAGAGCCTTCAGTCAAATAATTGCCTACGAATGTACTCATTTTTGATGCATGTAAAAGAGAACAGCAGGGAATTATGGGTGGGTTTAGCAGAAGGCTTTAATCTGTGAAGAGTTTAGAGTGTCAGGGAAGGCTCCCTGAGGGACGTGATTAATTGTGTTCCAAATTATGAACCTACTCTAAGGGGAAGTGCTCTGGTAAGAGGGAACATCATGTGCAAAGAGAACATGTCATGTTCAAGGGACACAGGAGCCTGGTGTGGCAAGACACAGAAGGAGGCACAGTGGCTCAAGGCAGGTTTGGCAGGAGGCTAATGCTTCAAGGGGCTGGGGGAACACAGCAAGGAGATGGGTTTTTATCAGCAGAGTACTGGGAGACTGTCAAAGGTTTTACTCAGGAGTCAGCTATCATCTGATTTGCTTTTTTTTTTTTTTAAATTGTGGTAACATATACATAACAAAATTTTACTGTTTTAACCATTTTAAGTGGACAATTCAGTGGCTTTAATTACATTTACATTATTGTGCTAACCATTCACTGCCAAAACTTTTTCATCACCCCAAACTGATACTCTGTACCCTTTAAGCATTAGGTTTCCATTTCCCCCTCCTCGCATCCCTGGTAACCTCCAAACCACTTTCTGCTTCTATGAATTTGCCTATTCTAGGTATTTCCTGTAAGTGGAATATTTTAGTTTTCTCACTGCTAAAGCAAACACCATACAATTGGTTGGCTTAAACAGTGGGAATTTATTGACTCACAGTTTTGAGGCTAGGAGAAGTCCAAATCAAGGAATTATCTAAGTGATGCTTTCTTCCCAGAGGTTGGAATTCTGGGGCTGGCTGCTGGCGATCCCTGGTCTTTGGCTCCAGTGTCACGTGGCAATGCACATGGCAGCCTCTCCTGGTCTCTCCATTCTTTTTCTCTTCTGGGTTCTGTTGACTTCAAGCTTCTGGCTATTCCTACTCTGGCATTCTCTCTATCTGAATCTCATCCTGGTTTTAAAGGCCTCTAGTAAGAGGATTAAGGCCCATCCTGATTGAGTTGGGCCACACCTGAACTGAGGTAACCTCATCAAAAGGTCCAATTCACAATGGGTTCACTCACACAGGAATGGATTAAGTTTAAGGTCATGTTTTTCTGGAGCACGTAGCTCCAAGCAATCCACATGGAATCATGTAATATTTGTTGTTTTGGGTTTGGCTTATTTCACTTAGGATCCTGTTTTCAAGGTTCATCCATGTTGTACCAGGTATTAGAACTCCATTCCTTTTTATGGCTGAATAATATTCCACTGTGTGGGTAGACCATCTTTTGTTTATTCATCCTTCTGTTGATGGACGCTTGGGTAGCTTCTACCTTTTGCATCTTGTGAACAATGCTTGTATGAACATCAGTGTACAATATCTGTTTGAGTTCCTGTTCTCAGTTCTTTTGGGTATAATCCTAGGGGTGGAATTGCCGGGTCATATGGTAGTCCTATGTTTACTTTTTTTTTTTTTTAAGATTTATTTTTATTTATTTATCCCCCCTTGCTGCTTGTGCTCGCTGTGTCCATTTGCTGTGCGTTTTTGTGTCTGCCTGGCTCCCTTTGTTGCGTCATCTTGCTGCGCCAGCGCACCATGCTGCTCGGGCCGGCTTGCCTTCACCAGGAGGCCCCGGTAATTGAATCCGGGGCGTCCCATCTGGTAAATGGGAGCCCAACCAATTGAGCCACAGCCGCTTCCCACTATGTTTAACTTTTTGAGGAACTGCCAAACTGTTTTCCACAGTAGCTGCACCATTTTACATTCCCACCAGCCGTACATGAGGGTTGATTTGCCTTTTGAGAGGTTCACTCTGGCTGCCCTGTGGAGAAAACACTGTAGAAGGAAAAAATGGGTTTGGAGAGGCTACTGTGGGGGTGCCAGAGAGAGCTGAAGGCAGCTTGGCCTAGGTGTGTGGTGAAGATGCCAAGAGGTGTGTGGATGAGTGAGATTTTGGAGGCCCAATTGGCATGGCTCAGTGTTGGCTGGTTGAGAGGGCAGAGAGTATTTGGGATTCCCAAGAAGGTAGAGCTGATCATTTTTCTTTGAACATTCAGGTACTAGTTCAGAGCTGGGCTCTGAGGTAACAGGAGCTTTGGCCAGTGGATAACCATTTGTGGTTTAATTTCTTAAGCAATGCTCACGTGGGATGTGCCACATATCCAGTGCCCTGCCTTGCACAGCCACATGCTGGGATCCTAGAATCTAGGGCTGGAATCCCCTCCACAAGGCCCTTGGCTGCTGATGGGTGGTTCGTAGGTCCTTATACTGTGGTGGGAGGAGAGAGCAGTCCTTTTGTCCAGAGTTTCCTTACTCAGAATGGTAGGTAGGTTGGCTTCCTTCTGCTGCCGTTCCTCCTGGGCTGGAAGTTTCAGTTTGGAGGCTTCACTCCACCTGGCCTCAGTCTCATGATCTGGTCTTTACTCTGTAGGGCAAGAGTGTGTGTGTACACGTGGGTGTTCGTTTTATTACCTTTCTATATACCGAACATGTATGTACACATATAATTTAAATCTTATTGTGATAACATATGGAACAAAATTTGCCATTTTAAGCATTTTTAAATGTACAATTGAGTGGCATTAATTACATTTACAATGTTGTGTTACCTTCACCACCAGTCATTACCAAAACTTTTTCATCACCCCAAACTGAAACTCTGTGCCCTTAGGCATTAACTCTTCCTTCCCCTTCCCTCCATCCCTGGTAACTTCTTTTTTTTTTCTTTAGGAGGTACTGGGGATTGAACCCAAGACTTCATGTGTGGGAAGCAGGAGCTCAACTCCTGTGCTACACCTGCTCCCGTGGTAGCTTCTAATCTACTTTTTGTCTCTATGAATTTGCATATTCTAGGTAGTTCCTATAAGTGGAGTCATACACTGTTTGTCCTTTTGTATCTGGTTTATTTCATTTAGCATCATGTTTTCAAGGTTAATCCATGTTGCATGTATCAGACTTCACTCATTCTTTTTTTTTTAATTTATTGAAGTATATCATGCATACATGAACGTACATAAATAGTAAGTGTATAGTAAAAGCTTTGAACCTTTAAAACAAACATGCATAACATACAGGACTCCTGTACATCACCCCCACCACCAACACCTTGCTTGCATTGTTGTGGAACATTTGTTGCAGATGATAAAAGAGCATTGTCAAAAACATTACTAATGGGAACCAGCTGTGGCTCAATTGGCAGAGCCCTGGTTTACCACATGGGAGGCCCCAGGTTCAGTTCCTGGGGCCTCCTCGAGAAGGCCAGCCACCGCGAGCAGGCAAGCTGCCGCGCGGTGAACTGACTCGGCGGGATGCCGCAGCAGGGGGAGACAAGCAGACACAAGAACGCAAAAGCAAAAATGAACATAGCAAGAACAAGCAGCAAAGGGGGGGATATATAAATAAATAAATAAATAAATCTTTAAAAACAAAACAAAAAAGAAAAAGCAAAACAAATATTACTAATAACTATAGTCCATATCTTACATTTGGTGTATTTTCCCCAAACCCACCCTATTATTTTTTTTCCCAATTTTTAATCCTTTTTTTTTTTATAGATTACATAAATGTTACACAGAAATTTTAGGGGTACCCATATGCCCCACCTCCCACACCGCCCACAACCTCCCACATATACATCCTTCATCAGTGTGACACAACACCTGTAATAGATATACACATTTTGGGGCTTTGCCATCAAGCATGGACCACAGTTCAGACTGTAGACCACCCTCTCTCCCACACAGTTCTGCATGATACACGATGATATAAAATGGCCTACATCCTCCATTGCAACATCACCCAGGACAATTCAGCCATAAGAATGAGTGAAGTTTCTACCTTTTGGCTATTGTGAATGTTGCAGCTGTGAACATCAGTGTGCTTTCGTGTCTTTTGGTCCAGGAAAGAAGTGTTTTTTGTTTGTTTGTTTTAGGGCAAGAGTTTGAATAGCTGTTGCTATCAGCTCTGCTGTGTCTTTTTTGGGAGAATAAAGACTTAATTGACCTTACACTTTTAAACTGTTGAGTGAGTTGCAGACATACCTGGATGAGGCTACCAATAAGTTGGTGTATTCGTTTTCTGTTGCTGCTGTAACAAAGCACCACAAACCGTGGCTTAAATCAACACAAATTTATCATTGAACAGTTCTGGAGGCTTGAAGTCTGACCTGGGTCTCTCTGGGCTAAAGTCAAGGGCTTCATTCTTTTCCGGAGGCTCTAGGGATAATCTGTTTCCTGGCCTTTCCCAGCTTCTAGAGCTTCCATGGCCCCTGGCCCCTCCCTCTGTCTTCAGAGCCAAAAACGTTGCATCGCTCTGTCTTTCTTCTCTGGTTGCATCTCCCTCCGACTCTGACACTTCTTTTGCCGCCTTCTTCCACTTTTTAAAATTTTTTAAATTTAAAAAAAATTTTTTGTTACATATCCCTCCCCTTTTCTGCTTGCTCTTGCTGTGTGTTCATTTTGTGTTCTTCTATGTCTGCTTTTTGTCTCCCCCCGCTGCGGGGACGCACCGAGTTAGCTCACTGTGCAGGCGGCTTGCCCCGCTTGTGGGCAGGTCTTCTTCCTTTCCCAGGCAGCTTTTTTGCTCCATTCGCGGGTGGCTTTGCTCCGTTCGCAGGCAGCTTTTGCCCTGCCCGTGGCAGCTTTTTTGCCCTGCCCACGGT
>PVKH010032791.1:0-12119 GCA_004027955.1 Chaetophractus vellerosus | reverse complement strand
AATTCAGCTGTTGTTTTAAGTGCCTGAATTTGTGGTAATTTGTTAGAACAGCCACAGGACACTGACACCCATCTTCAAAACAAGCAAGCAAACAAATAATAAAAGCCTTCCCTGATTCTACCCTAGGTACTGCCCATTTGGTCTCCTTTCTATCACCACCCCTACATCTGGTCTGTCAATAAGTCTCTTTCCACACAGAGCTTACCTCCATCCACCTTTCTCCATGCTCATCCTACTCTGATCTGCTTTCCCAGCCAGGATACTGCAGTGAGCTTCCTTGTTGGTTTCCCTCCTCCTTTCCTGCCCTCCTACTATAGAATTATGGTTCCTCAGCTTAAATAAGGCTCTGATGGCTTCCCATCACACTTGGAATAAAATCCACCCTCTCCACTGTTTATTATAGGACCTAGAGTTGGCCTGCCCACCTCTCTAGTAGGGCTGGCAAATAAAATAGGGTGCTCAATTAAATTTGAATTTCAGATAAGCAACAGAGAATTTTTTAGTATATGTATGTCCTAAATATTGCATGGGGACATTCAGGGAATCCTGAATTTTATTTGCTAAATCTGGCAATCTCTCTAAGCTTATCCACCTCCTCTCCCTTCAGTACTAGTCACACTGGCCATCTGACAGCTCCTGGAACCCACTCATTTCTTTCCCACTCCAGTGCTCTGTGCTTGCTTCCCTCTTCCTGGAATGTCCTTCCTCTACCTCATCACAGCTGGCTCCTTCTTGACATTCCTATCTACCTTAATGTCACTTCCCTGGAGAGGCCATCCTTGACCCCTGTCAGGAGTAACTCCATTGTTGGTATAACATTGTGTTGATTTCTTTCATAGCATCCATCCCATGTTGTCCTCACCCCATTTCTTTACACGTTGATTGCCCATCTTTCCCACCATGCCTAGCCTCCAGGAGAGCCTATCTTGCTCACCTGTTTACTTTTAGCACCTCTGCATGCCATGGTGCTCACTAAATGTTTGCTCCATCAATTGATGAACTTGTATGTGATGGGCAGGGAAAAGAGAGACATTGAGACTGTCCCTGGGATTTGTGGCTTCTGAAAGTGAGCTGATGGCAGGTGCTCCCAGCTGAGCTTAGGAGTTCTTGAAGCAGGGGTAGGGGGAGCAGAGATAATGATTTCTCTTTTAAACACGCTCAAGTTACCTAAACCAGAATACCTGGAGGTGGTTGACTATATGGGCCTGCTGCTCAAAAGTGACACTTGGAGACCATTCAAACAATGAAAATGGCTGGCATAGTTAGACATTGGAGAACCATTGTAAATAATAATAAAAGCTAACATATATTGAGTGCCTACTTTGTACCAGGACACTCATAACATTCAATACTCCAAGTAACCCTTGGATCCAGAGAAACTACTGAGGCTCCTAAGTGTTGGATAAGTTGCCTGAGTCATTGATGTATGAGCAGCGAAGCCAGGGTTCGAACCCAGGTGCTCCGCTCTGTTTCAGTACCCACTGCAGTAGATACGTGAGGAACACAAAACCAAGATAAGTTCTTTGCCTTTGAGAGCTTATTGTTTGCTGGGGGAAACAAAATATGAACCATCATAATTTATCTTGTGAGATCAGATTGGATAAGCCCATGTTAGTTTGAGTTGGCCCTGATCAAAGTTTATCAAATACGGTAATGATTTGGTTGAAATGGCCTGCCAGTGTTGGCCATCTTCTCCTCCCATCCCTGAGCACGAGGCTTGTGTGGCTTTGTAATTCAATAATAGGAGCTAAGGATGTTAGACATGCAGATTCTTCTTCAGAGATCATCATTTATTTTGGAAAACAGGAAACAGAACAGTAAAAGCGAAAGAAGATAGTAATATCTAAATCTATTCAAAAGACAATAGAAGAAGTTGAGTCAGGGGACACTCTGAAATATGATTTGAGAAATGTCCAAGTGGCAGAAAGAGAAACCACACCCCAGTGTACTCAAATGGATAATCTGAATAAATGGAGGCCGTGGTCACAGCTCTAGTTGACACCAGGCAGCAGTGTTTTGTGCAGACAATGACTGTGCATTCCGAGAAGCCAAAACAAGCCTCTTAATTTTTGAGGGCTGCTGGTGGGCCTGGAATTGGGTGTGTTTTAATCGCCTCATCACTCCATTGCTGAGGCAGGTTTCCCACCCTAGGTTTTGGGGTGGTTTGGCACACAACACCCAACACAGCTGAGATGGACAGGAGTTTTGTAGTTACCTGTACTCCCAGCTCACCAGGCAGGGCCGCACAGGGGCTGCACTTGGGAACAGAGTGAATGGATAGGGGCTGTGGGAGGCAGGCTTTGTAGTGACAAGAGGGTGAGGTGGTGCCCTGGTTCCCATGGGAGGATGTGATTGGCTGATTTGAATAATTCCATGGGCTGGCAGGGGGCTGAAATCTGCTCTTCAGAGACAAGCAGGAACTACACCTGGTCTGTTTGATCAGGAGGGTTGTTTGACAGGGGCACCTTAGCTTCAGGAGCAGAGTGAGGAGGGATCTTGTAGTTAGGCCATTTGAGGCCTTCCTGATTTCACCAAATGTCAAAGGAGCACGTATGCGGGACCTTAATTTTAGGCCTCACTCACATTACATTACGTTGGAGGGTTCTGTTGACTGCCCTTTGTCTCTACCCTCAACCTGAAGCCCAACAAGCAGACATTTCCCACCAGGTGGGGACAGAGGATATTCTAAAATGCAAGGCACACCAAAGCTTTTCCTCTTCTTCTCTTACTGAAAGTCTTTTTGTGACTTCCCAAGTAGAAGAGGAGGAAAGAAAAGAGAATCAATTGCTTAATGGAAATGTTTTGGAAGTAGGAGTGGTAGTTGGACAACATTGTGAATGTGCTAAATGCCATTGTATTATTCACATTAAAATGGCTAATTAAAAAAAGAAACAATCACAAAAGGTCTTATCAAGCTCATGCTTAAAATTCTTCAATGGCTCTTAGGATAAAGGCAAAACTCCTTGCTTTGGCCTACAAAATTCTACAAAGCTCTAGGCAGTCTAGCCTCTGCAATTGTTTTTCTGCCCCAGGGTCTTTGCACATGCTGTTATTGCTACCTAGACTGTTGTTCTCTCCCCCTCTTTACCTAGATAACTAGTACTTATCCTTCAGATTTCAGTTAAACAATTCCTTCCTCAGGGATGCCTTCTTTGATCTCCCCAAATGAATCAAATTCCCCTATTATAGACTCTCAGAGCATCATTTACCTTCTTTGTCATAATATGTGCCACAAGTTACAAGTTTACATTTGTTTGAATTATTTGATTAATCTTCATCTCCTCTCATCTCCTTGAGAGCAGCAACTTTATCTATCATTGGTAGCTGTGAATGCCTCCATGAATATTTGTTGAATCAATGTGTCAATGAATGAATCAGTTGTGATTTGGGGACCTTCTGAGAAAAGGAAGTAAAGGGAAGACTTAAATAAACATGAACTACACATCATTTTTTTAATTATCAAAACAGTCGTGTTAAGACACCTACATCACCGAGCTAGAATGAGGAAGTGTTTAAGAAATGGTCCCCTCTAAAGAGAGAAATGCAAGTCTATGGCCAATTCTATGTGAAATCAGCAAGAAAGTTTCTTCAGACCAAAGAGGAAGCAGTGACTATTATACAGTTACCATAACAGAAGAATGATTTTAAGTGCAAAGAAACAGATCCCACAAATGTGACTCTCATTGGGATGCCTTTGACGATAACATTATTTTACACAGTAGACTAAAAATAAACATTCAAAGATGGTCCATGTATTATAGGAAGTGCCAGACATTTTGCACACAGTTGAGGTAACACATCACCCTCTTGCTCAGAGTGTCGGTGGGGAAGGTGAAGGAAAGCAGTAGGTGGATCCAGTGATAATTTGTCATTCCAAATTCTGACTCCATCTGGGGTCTCAACGATGTGGTAAAAACACACTAGGAGTAAGGCACCAAAGATGAAAGTATAAAGACTTAGAGGTCATCAGAACAGAAACTTTTAGCAGTTACAAAGAATCCTTGGAGTAAATAATTTCCATTTCCAGGAAGCCATATATAATCCAGTTGGCAAAAATATCTCTGAAAAATAGTAAAAGTCAAAGTCCAGTCTGGCCTAATTAACTTGATTCCTGAGTTTAAAGCCAGATAAAATCCTGGGTCCAAAAAAGGTTTCTGTCCATGATATTTTACATTAATACAGTAGAAAACTGCTGATTTTTTTTTAAGTATCAAAATGGTAATAAATCTTACAGTACATATAAAAAACTCAACAGATCTCTCATCAGCCTCAGCATTGAGTAGGGATCTTTAAACTATTTATTCTTTAAGATGGGTGATTAGAAATAAATAGCCAATTCTATTGCCAAAGCCACAAAAAAGGGGACCCTCCAGTAGGATTCTAAAACTGCGCCATCGGCATTCACATCCTAACTAGTTGATGTATGGGGATGGTAAAGGTTTGGGTGTGGGTTGCTTTTTAAGGCACATTCAGACTGCATCAATTTTGATTGGCTACAATGTCCACAATGCTAAAGGCATCCGGGTGGCTTTTCCCAGATTCTGACAGCAGTAGTCATTCCAGCCATAGATCCCTGGTGTGGACTGGGCTGTTTTTAGGTAGTTCGACAGTTAGAGCAGGTGACTCCCAGGCTGGGCTGGTGAGTTACCTGATTTGAGCTGCAGCCTTCCTAGAACTGCCAGATAGAAACCTAAGCCCTGGAGGGCCCTGCTCCAGGGATGGTCCAGGCTCCCTAGGAACCTCAGGGAAGATACGGCTAAGTCTGTGTCCCCATGAATCAGACTTTCTCTGTCTCAGTTATCTGTTGCTGCATAACAAATCACCCCAAAACTCAGTGGCTTAAAATAACTACTTGGTTCAGTGGGTTGACTGGGCAGTTCTCACCTGGGTCTCTCATACAGATTTGTCATCTCTTAGCAGGGTCTGTAATCACCTGAAGTATTTCTAAGACAGTTCATGTCCATTGTCTCAATTTGTCCTCATGTTAACTCTGTGAGATAGTAGCTTTGGTAACAAGGAAACTGAAGTACAAAGGTTAAAGGCTTAGGGTTACACAACTCCCTGGGGACAGAAGTGAGACTTAAATCTAAATTTCTTGAATCTCAGTGCATGCTGAGAGGATCTGGTTGGTCACTCTGCTCTTTGACATTTATAGAGCTGGAGGACAAGAAGGCACATTTCCCTTTAGCTGAAAAGCTCGCCACAGACCTTGGAAAGTGGAGCTCAGGATGAAGCTCGGTGTGCAAATGAAGGCAAGTTTGCGATGACTGCTGCTCCCCGGCCTTCAGTAAGGACTCTTGAAGCCACTGTAATGGCCTTCGCTCTTGGGGAACTCTCTCCGAATCCTCCAGCGGCAGCAGCTGGGCAGGATGGCAAAGTCAGCCATGTCCTGGGAGCCGAAGCGCCAGGTGGTGTAGCACCTGTAGGCGCAATGCCGCAGCCGAGTGTTGGTAGAATCCGAATCTAGTGCCAGCAAGGGCTCTTGGTAGAGCAGGAGGAACTCCAGGGAGTGTCTAGACAGGACGAGCTTCCTGAACAGGTCTGAGGTGGTGATGCAGTCACCAGGCTTTTTCCGGCAGCACAGCTCTTCCAGGCACCTGCGGTTCTCTGGGAGCTGGGACAGGAGGCAGTTCCCACATTGGCACCAGCAGGGGCTGTCCCCGGATCCAGGACGAGCCTCTCTTTTAAGTGGCTGCAGTTCCTCTGGTTGTCCAGTAATGGGAGGTGGGTCACGGAGAGGCAGGGACAGCTTGGCCAAGTCTGTGAAGTCCAACGGGGGTCTCTGAAAAAAGCCCAGTTTCCAAACCCGTCAGCAATGATAACCATTAGGTCCCAAATGCTTTCCTTTCATTATTAGTTTATATAATTACATTTAATATTACATTAGCTATAATAGTTATTTATTAAGCATTTGTTTCGGTACTTGTTAGTGCTTAACAAACATTCCTCATTTAAGCCTTCTAATAACCATATGAGGTATGTATTCTTATCTCCATTTTATGAGTTGGAAAGTGGATCTTGGAAAAGCCAGACTTCAATTCAGATGTCACATCTTTAGAGGGACCTTCTTTCCTTGACTCCCCCTACCCCACACAAGGCCTCTCTTATCATGTCATCGTATTCTACATTCTTTAAAGTACTTATTGGCCGTCTAAAATTATTTTATTAACTTATATGTTTACTTGATTATTCTTCTTTCATGTGAAAGCAGGGACCCTGCCTGCTTTATTTACTGCCGAATCCCCACTGTCTGGGACCATGCCTAGGAGAGCAGCCAGCACATAGTGGGCAGCAAATAGCTGTTGACTTAACCTCCACTCTCCTTTCTTACCAGACTACCTCTGCTGGCAAATGTGACTGTTGTCCTCTAAGAGAAGATGCAGTCCTTTATGTTTACTCTCGAATGCCAGTGCTCACAGCAGCATTATTCATAATAGGCAAAAGGTGGAATCAACCCAAATGTCCATCAGTGGGTGAATGGATAAGTGAAATGTGGCAATCCATACAGCGGAATAATATTCAGCCATAAAAAGGAATGAATTTCTGATATTTAATACAACATGTGTGAACCTTGAAAACATGATGCTGAGTAAAAGAAGCCAGGCACAAAAGGCTACATAGTCTGTGATTCCAGAGCAGGCAAATCCACAGAGACAGAAAGCAGATTAGTGATTGCCAGAAGCCGGGGGATGGGGAAGAGGGGAAATGGCTGCTTAATAGCTACAGGATTTCCTTATGGAATGATGAAAATGTTCTGGAACTAGATAGTAGTGATGGTTGTACAACACTGTGACTGTACCGTCACTGACTTATAACTTTAAACTGGTTACAGTGGTAAATTTTATGTATATATATATTTTACCACAATAGAAACAAGATTGGGGGCCGGCCGTAGCCCAGTGGATTGGGCGCCGGTTCACCACATGGGAGGCCCCGGGTTCGGTTCCCGGGGACCTCTCCGGGCAGGCAGACCGCCTTGAGAACAGCCAGCCACCGTGGGCAGGGCAAAAAGCCGCCACGGGCAGGGCAAAGCCACCACGGGCAGGGCAAGCCGCCCGGGAATGGAAGCAAAAGGTCGCCCGTGAACGGAAACAAAAAGCCGCCAGTGAATGGAGCAGAGCCGCCTGTGCAGTGAGCTGACTTGGCACGTTGCTGCAACAGGGGGAGACAGAGCAGACACAGAAGAATACAAAAATGAACACAGCAAGAGCAAGCAGAAAGGGGGTGATATGTAACAAACAAACAAATAAAAGGAAACAAGATAACAACGAAAATAGTTCACTTTATACCCAAACCTGACAAGGACATTACCAAGAATGGAAAAATTCCTTTCTCTCTCAAGAAGAGATATAAAAATCCTAAATGAAATATTAGAGAATTGAATCCAGCAATAAATACAAAGGAAAATTCATTCAAATTGAGTTTAACCCAGGAATGCAAGACTGGCAAAAATTTGAAAAACAATCAATGCAGTTCACTACTTAATAGAAAAAAAATCTGTTAAGGAGAAAACTCATATGGTCATTTCAAAAGAAGCAGAAAGAAATATTTCAAAATTTCAAGATAAAAATTCTTAGCAAACTAGAAACAGAGGAGAATTTTCTTAATTGGATAAAGCATTCTTTAAAAGCCTACAGCAAGTAATATGTGCATAGTGAAATATAAAAAGATTTCTCATTGAGATGGGAAGTGAGGCAAAGATACCCACTATTACCACATCTATTCAGTATTGTACTAGAGGTTCTAGCCAGGATAATAAGGCAAGGAAAAAGAAAGACATAAGAATTAGAAATAAATAAATAATATTGTCATTATTCATAGATGATATTGTATACAAAGAAAATTCAAACTTGCAAAAGAAGAATAGAGCTGTAGGACTTAGATTATCAATTATCAAGTCAGTATGGTAATGTCACAAGAATATACAAATAGACCAATGGAATAGAGTCCAGAAACATACTCATATATAAATGGTTACATGACACTGCAGTGTAATGGGATGAAGAAAGTCTTTTCAATAAAGTGTGCTAATTGGATAGCCATGTGGTAAAAAAGGAATCTTGGCATCCACCTCACCCCATATACAAAAAATTAATTCCAGATACATTGTTGATCTAAATTTGAAAGTACAAACTATAAAGCTTCTAGAAAAAGCAACAGAAAATATCTTCATGATCTTAGAGCAGATGAAGATTTCTTAAACAGGGCATGAAAAGCACTGACCATAAAGAAAAAAAAAAAAGGATAAACTGGTCTATAAGAGATAAGCCACAGAGTGAGATAAATATTTGTAATACATATACCCAACAAAGAGCTTGTATCCAGAGAACACCTGTTAATCAATATGAACAAAACAGACAACCTAATAGAAAAATAGGCAAAAGATTTGAATGGGCACTTCACAAAAGAGAATATGCAAATGTCCAGTAAACAAATGAAAAGAGATTTGAGTTCACTAGTGATCAGGTTAATGCAAATTAGAACTGCCATAGGATACCACTATATACCTACCAAAATGGCTAAATTTAAAAAGACAGAAAATACTAAGTGTTGGCGAGGATGTCCAACCAGAACTGCTGCGGGGAGTGTGAATTAGTTGCAACCACTATGGAGAAGTGTTTGGTCTTATCTACTAAAGCTGAGCCTTATGACTCAGCAGTTCCGCTCTTAGGTAATTACCCAGCAGAGCACATCTATATGCTTACCACAAACCATATATTATAATGTTCATAACAGCATCATTGCTATTTAGCCCCAAAATGAACACTATCCAAAGGTCCACCAACAATAGAATGGATAAATACATGTATGTTTACAAAATGTAAATTATATAACAATGAGAATGAACTATTGCTATATGCAACATCATGGATGACTCTTACAGAAATAATGTTGAGGGAAAGAAGCCAGATACTTAACAGGTTATATACTGTATGATAATTTTTTCCCCAATTTTATAACATTCAAAAAGTGATAAAACTAATCCTTGGAGACAGGGCGATTGTTCCTTTTTTAGGAGGGTAGTAACTGGGTAGCAATATTCAATTTTTCAAACTGAGCGCTAGTTATATGAGTGTGTTCACTTTATTAAATTCCATCAGTTGGGAGTGATGTAGCTCAGTGGTTGAGCACCTGCCTCCCACACACGAGGTTCTGGGTTCAACCCCTGGTACCTCCTAAAAAAACCCAAAAAACCATCAATTATGATTTACATTTCTAACTGTATTTATACTTTAAAAGTAAGTTTTCTTTGGAAAAAAAAAAAGATAATGCTTTAACTTACCGGGACTTCTGTGCCCTTGACATCTTGTAGACTTTTCCCAAGTAGCTGCTGGTCCACCATTCTAATATGGCATTCATCCACAAAGGACACATACTTTAATGTCTAGAAAAGAAGGTTAAAAACTTTACCCATTTTAGTATGGAATTTTCAAGGCTTGTATTACTGAACATATCTAAAGACAACTGCTATCCCCATTTACCAAGTGATAAACTTTCCTTTAACCAAACTAACCAAGAACTCTTCACCAACCAAGAATGAATGAAATCAGAAATGGAACTCCATGCACCTTAACTGGTAGACTCAGAGTGTTCACAGCTTGCAGCCTATATTTTTTAGGTCTCCCCAAGTACTATGTAAATTTCCTATAAGTTGTGTGTACATATATAATCAGTTACCTTCGACAGAATATCTCCAAAAAGTTATACTATTGCATCTTAACTTATTTATACTTTCATTAAATTTCACCCCATCTTGGACCATGAAGTCATGATCATTTTTAGCTGCAAAAATGAGCTTTTCTTTCAACTTGTAAATGCACGCACAATGGACAATGAGTCATGCATTCAGCTGCTGGAAAAGGGAGGACAGTAATGTTCTAGGATGAGGGGAAGACAAAGAAATCCTCTTTGTTCTTTCTAAGTACCAGGGAGTTCTCTTTGGGAGAATTTGTGGAGTCGAGTGCCGAGGACCTGCTTAGTAAAGCCCAATGAGTTATATTTTTTTCTAAATTAATCAAATCAAAACAGTGTAGGTGAGACCAAAATTCCCTTTGACTGTTCTAGTCTCCTTCCCAGAAGCAACCATTGTTATCTCTTTTGTTTGTGTCCAGTACCTTTTTGCATGCACACATAATACATGTAGAAATAAAAGGATTACTTTATGTGTGTAGTTATTTTCTTTTAACCCATTGTACTGGGTTGAAGCGTATCCCCTCGAAATTCATGTCTACTCAGAACCTCAGAGTGTGACATATTTGGAACTTGGATCTTTGCAAGTGTAACTAGTTAAGCTGAAATGGGGTCAGACTGGATTAGAGTGGGCCCTAAATCTAGTGACGGGTGTCCTTACAAGAAGAAGGAAATGTGGACATGGAAGCACAGACAAGAGGGAAGACGGCCACATGAGGACAGAGGCAGAGACTGGAGTGACTCTGCCACAAGCCAAGGAGCGCCTGGGGCTGCCCGTCTCCTGCAGACCCCTGTGGGCGCTTGGCCCTGCTGATGCCTTGATTGCAGACCCTGAGAGAACACATTTCTGTGGTCTTAGGCTGCCAGGTTGGGGTCCTGTGTTATGGCAGCCCTGGGGGACTATAGTATTGTATTATACATACATTCTACGGTTTGCTTTTTCTTCTCAAAAAAAAGTCTTGGATACCTGCCCCTGCCAGTAACAGCATGCTGAAGCCAGCCTGCCTGAACTGGAGTCTCAGTGCTGCCACTACTAGCTGAACGACTTGGGGAAATTAATTAACCTTCCTCATCCCTAATAATGGAGCTGACAGGAGCACCCAGCTATGGGGTTGTTGTGAAGATTCAGTGGGTGAATATATGTGAAGCACGTAGAAGACTGCCTAGCATGTAGTCGTGCTATATAGATGTTTGCTATTATTATTTTCTACCTTATTCTTTTTAGCTGGTATCTGATGTTCCTTATTTTGGCTTTGCCGTAGTTCGTTTCAGCCTTGGCCTGTTGGTGGGCATCAGGGTAGATGCTGTTTCTTCACTGTTACAAACAGTGCAAAGTGTGCTACTTGGATACTCGTGTGTGTGTCTAGAGCAGGTGCAAGATGTAGAAATTCCAGGCTGGAAGGCATTCCTATTTACATGCTATCCAATACAGCCAACTTTTTAGCTGTACCAATATAACACGTCTGAAAAAATTGACAAGTTCTGGAATATAAAATTTGTCTCCCCTCTAGCTTGCCTTTCCATTTTCATTTCTATTCTCCCTAAAACCAAGTCCTGAGACTTCCCCAAACGTGGTTTTGGCACACTTCTTGAGCTCTAATGGAATCTTCGGGTGTTTGCATCCTCTAAACAGCCTCTAAACTGAGCGCAGCGGCCCTTACCGGCTTTGGCTCCACAATGGACTCACACTTCTTCCTGTGGTAGTATTCGTTGACTGCACAGGGCTGGCAGCACTTGCAACAGGGATAAACGTGGGATCGGCACCAATTACTCGAGTATGTGTTGATGAGAAAGTCAATGAACACGGTGGCCTGGGAAAAACCCAGAGAGGAGCTACATTAGGAAACTTCTTTTTGCGAAATCATTTCGATAAATTTTGGGAAAGAGATTCCCTTACCAAACCAAAGTAGGAGAGGGTTGAACCGATGTACACGACCAACTGGATAATGTCAAATTTTCCTCCCTGAAAACAGAGTGGGGAAGGTTATAATTGGAAATCGGAGCCACGCTCTTTTGCGGGGTTCCGGCAGGAGGGGAGTCTAGTGGGTTAGCTCTGACAGCTGCCGCCGACGTGTTCGCTGCAGCGGGCGGCGTAACCACAGACGGGCGGCGGAGACTGAAAGCATGACTCACGTTGGCTTTACTTCTGCCCTCTAGGTTGTGCTTGGACTCGTGAATGTTTTAGCCAAAGAAGTATTGGGACCCACAGATCTGAGGAGAGAGCCATAGAAGGGCTGTTGTTTTTTCACTGACGGTGAGGGTTTCAGATGAGCTTTCCCTGGAAATGGTTTGAGACTGTTTTTGGAAGCGGGAGAGGGCATGTCTGCACAAAGTTTGCTGGATGTCCTTGTGGTTTTTATTCTCAATGGCCTCTCTATCCTCTCAGCTGTATCTCACTGTCGTGCTGCTTATCGCCATGTTACGTCACA
>PVKH010032790.1:0-12119 GCA_004027955.1 Chaetophractus vellerosus | reverse complement strand
TACATCTGCCCTATTTTATTTCCTTGCTAATACTGAAAACAAACTGACATTACTTTTTCCCTCTTGGATTGTTTATGATCTTTAATAGAAAGTAAGCTTTAATAGAAAGTAAGCTTCATAAGGGCAGGAAGTTTGCCTGTCATGCTCATTGCTCTATTTACCAACCCAATAAAAAATGGTGGCCTAATAAGCACTTAAACAGAAAAACCTGTTGAATGATAATCAATTCATTCATTCATTAGTTAATAATTAGCATATAGTCAGCTTTCCCTAGTCAAAGAAAAATGGCAATTTGCATAATATTGTGGAGAATTTCCTAGTGCAGCAATTTAGTTACAACTCCCAGTTTATTTTGTTTGTATAAAGTGTCACTGAAAATGTATGGTGGCATTATTTCTAAATGGCTCGTAGTATTTGAGCCCTAATTACCAAAATCAGGTTTTTGCAATTCTTTTCTTTTAAAGTGCAATTGTATTTCATCATCATCAAAAAAACATAAAATGAATTTTCTTGTCAAGGCTTTGTTGCATTTATATGGAGAGGAAGTTTCCTGTTGAAAGCCATGTGAATATAAAGATAACTCTATTGGAAAGCAAGCGCATTTTTGACTCAAGGATGTGTTTCTAATAGATTGTAGGTTTTAGGAGGAACAATGTCTTTCTCATTCCTTTTTTGTTCCCACAGTTCTAAACATAGAGCAGGTACCCAATGAATGCTTTGGATATGGGATTTTGGGTGTGAACCAGAGGCAAAGGAATTTGAAAACTCTTACAGCCCAGTCAACACAATGCTATGCTTTATGCTTCATTCCCTACCGTGACTGGAGAGTCAGTAAAATTATCTTCCTGTTTCTGCAAAATGAGAGAACCGTGTGTCAGTTTCCTTGATATTGTTGGTTTCTGAGATGCCCTATCACACCATCTTAACTGAAAAGAATTTTAAGAAATTAAGACAATCATTTAGTCAAGGCCTATTTTTTCTATAAGTCAGCAAAGGAAAAAAAAAACAAAGAAATTTACAATGAAAAGTTAATTTTGGATATCTCTGCACTTATTTCTCTATTTAGTTATGAGCAGAAATCCATTTCCCTACCCCTGGGGAATGTCTTTCCTTGTGGGATGGTCCTCCCTTCAGTTCCATGTCTCCACTTGTCTTTGTTTTTGATGATGCCTTTGGAAAATTCTTCACTGGGAAGGGTCGTGTCCTTGATGCTTACTGCCGAGTTTTGTCCTCAAATGCACAACACCATGTGTCATGTAATGCAACAGTAACTTTTTCTATGCTTCAGAATCTTATTTTTAAAAATAAGCCACCAATTCACCAAGGAGAAGCATGTTAATTCTAATTCTATAAGGCCAAAAAGCTAGATAAGAAAGAGAAAATACGTTTTACTTTAAAATTGTATTTTTAATGGTTATATGTGGGTTTACATTTATTTTCTCTCTTTAAGTCTCTTGACTGTTTAGACTTGAATTCATTGTTTCTTAGGCACTAGAATTTCTATTCTACCTTGGCAAGCAGAGTTGATGAATTAGCTTCACTTAAAGATGTTAAGGCCAACCGTCCCCAGAAATGAATTAAAATCACATGCTTCAAGTCATAATTCTTATCTAATGAAAATGTATTCAATATTTAAAGGTTTACTTAGCTTAACATGATTGTCCTTAGACAGAAAAATACTAACTATACAATAAATGACAACTGTTATTCTGTGTCAAACCCTGTGCACATTACCCATATTTTAAAATAATTCCCTCATAATTATTATCTCCAGAGATTAGAGAGGTTAAGCAACTTGCCCTTGGTCACAAAGCTAGTAGGGGATGAATTCAGGACTTGAACTCATGTCATGCTCCAAAGCCCATATTCTTTATCTCTGTACCTTCTACTGCCTTTATACTTGGTGGTGGTTGGTTGGGGGATTGTTCATATTATATGCTAGTATGGATACTGGAATATACTCCTTCAGTCCCCAATATTTTCTTCATCATTAGTAAATTTCTGAAAAGTTCCTTAACAAGCCTTTCATTTTATTTAAATTGCTGATCCTATGTTAAATGCAGATAATCCCAGTTGAGAGGAAATCCTACTGCTATAAATATATATCACACCTATGTCCCATTACATTCACTTTTTGTGTAATGAATTTTTGCACAGACTTACTATTGCTAATTACTAAGCTGCAGCTACTATTCAAAGAAAATTATATTAGATGGAGAACATTGCAAAGATTCTGAAAAGAATAGGATAAGAACCTTTATCCCAAGGAACTTGAAATTTAGTAAGATAGTTTGCATACAATGACAAACAATAATACATTGAAGAATGGAAAAGTGCTGCAACCCAGTTATAAATCATGGTGTGCTAAATAAGCTTGCAAGGATTAGTTGATTCCAGCTATTGACATCAAGAAAGCTTCAGCAGTATAAGAGGCATGGATGGTTGTGTTGGACTATTTGATAGAAAAGGAAGGGAATTCCAAAATGAGGGATTGGCATGATCATGGCACAGTGTCTTCAATGGACATAGTGCATATTTGGAGAATAGTATATATTTCAATGTACCCGAAGCGTGACGCTCATGGGGAATTTGGGTTGAAGACAAGGTATACAGAGATCAAGTCATTCAAGCCTTGGCTGTGACAATGAGGTATTTGCACTTGCTTCTATGAAGAGAACAGAGGTATAGAGATATTTTGATGGTGGAATAATGCTCTAGTCTACATTTAAGGAAAATAACAAAGGAAACTCAATTAGAGAAATGAAAATTGAGAGTTTTTTGCACTGTCCAAAAAAGACAGCAAAAGACCCTGCAGTGGCCAAGGAAAAGAAAAGGAAGAGACTGGAAGAGAACTTAAAGAAATAAAAGTGTGTGAACATGGTCTGATATTTGTACCTTCAGAAGGTTCTTCATAGTGAAGTGGGTAAATTTAGTCTTTCTACATCGTGTTACTGTTTCTCTTCCACCTAAAAGCTATAATGTTCTTTCTTTCACACACCCCCGGCCCCAATAACTATCACTCCCAATAGCCATTAGGCAGCTGGGCTTTCATATTGTCCAAAGGGAGGTGCGCTAACACTGTGAATTCAATTTCAGACCAATTCCCAGCCAAGGGAAAAGTTTATAATGGTGGAATTGGACTCGGGGTTTTCTGGTTAGGTTGGGTTTTTATTGTGTTTTAGCTTGAGTTTCTTTCCTCCTCCTTTCACATCATATCATATATGTACCCTGGTTTCAGTATGTCTTTCCCCAAGTCAGAGGAAAGAAAGGGCAACAGTCTCTGGGCCCATGACTGCATCTGCTTATTCTCCCTGATTCTTGGTAAGTAGGATATTGAAGGCCATAGTGGGGACGCCCCTTATCTCCATTTTCTGCATTGCACAATTCCAGAGGGTGCTGTTTACACCAAAATACAACAGAATGCAATGTAAGAGTGTCGTCTGCTATCACCTACTTGTTCCCACCCTTGAGCTTTCCATCCATCCATACTATCCATGTCTCCCACCCTTTCATACCACAAACCCTAATGAAATATGCTCACAGGCCAACCAAAAACAGTGGCTGTTTTTGACTGAGCATAGTATGATGTACTTCACAGATATTGCCTTTATCTCCCTCATCCTTCGTTTTGTTTTTTTGATCAGAAAGACTTGTCCAGGACTAGTTCAATTAACAACCTTAATAGTAAGAAATGACTCAGAATAGCCACTTCCACCAAAGAGAGAAGGCAGAATAAAATCTCTTAAGAAAAAGGATCAAATTAAGGAAAACAAAGAGTGGTCATTTTTCAGAGTGAATCTGAGTATCCAAATTACCTCAGTTATCATAAACACATCTTTCCAGAGCAGTTGGTTATTATGCACTTCCCCATAAGGAATGTACTTCACACTTGTGAATAACCGCTACATGAAAAAAGAAAAACTAATAGAAAATCCTACTTTTTATTTTTAAACAAGTATAACATTCCTTATTTTTTGCTTCCTTGTCTCCTCCCAACCATATTCCAAGACTAAGAAGATAAATAACAGCAGGTTTAATACTATTGACAGAAGCCTTTCTGCTATGTAAACCTGCTTTCTCTAGAAATGCATCATGGCCATAGGGGACAGTGAGAGCGAGATTGAAGATTCATTAACATATCCCCATAAGCAAAGAGCAAACGAATCTCATGCCTGTCTCTTAGAATACTTGGAATGACTCACTCAGCCAGCTGTCTAGATCCCTTCTGGCTGGAAATATCAGAACTAGAATTGAATAATCTCATATTAAAGATGAAGAAAAATACATCTCTACTGTATTTGCTTATATTGTAAAGTGTCATTTTATCTAATTGCAGATGTACTGCAAAATACTCACTTTATTTAGAATATTATGATTGGGCATCAGTTCTGTGTGGGAATGTTTTGTTTTGTTTTCTGACTGAATCCTGTGGCAAAGAAAATTACAGAAGATTTTGATATGGGGTGACACTCCTATTGGTTCAATGTTTCTGAATGCAGTATCCATGAAAGATGGCAGCCTTAGAAACTGGCTCACTTATTCCTTCCCTAGCCCCTTGCATTTAGGCTGAATCCAGACATATTTCTGTGCTTAATCTCTGTTTTGAAGAGGAAAATCCTGCATATGAACTGCCATCTGGTCCTGATGAATTTTCCATGTCTTGATTATCTATTAGGTGTAGAACATCTTGTACATTAACCACTATTTGATCTAATAATTCTCATCTGATTCTCTTGTCTGTTTCCAAAGACATTTAGCAAATGAAATTCTCAGCATCTTCCTTAAGGAAGAGAAACCAGTAATTCATTTAACGTTTCATTTAACGTATCAGCCTTATATTTTCCTTAATAAAGACTGGGCAAGGAATTTATATCTTCTACTCTCTCTTTTCATAATATAACACGATTTATATCTTATGTTTGTCAGCTGAGTCCACATTCCTACTTTCTCAGTTCTTCCATTTTTTTGGATGCTTTTTATGTTGCTAGTGAATGTCACATATATTTTTGTGATGATGAAATTGTGTTTTTTTAAAAATACAAACAAAAAAGCTAAATAGTCCTCTGATTTAATTGTGGATAATATACTCTTTCTCCAAATTTCTACAATTGTGAAGTATTTATTTATTTATTTTTATTTTAATACTTTTTACTCATTCTTTTTTTCTTAATAAAAATGAGATGCATTTATATATTCACTCAACAAATAGTTATGGAGTACCTATTAGGAGCCAGGTACTGTGCTTTGAAATGAGAGCACAATAGCAGGAAAGCAGGCAAAGTCTCTTCCCACAAGCAGATTATTGTCTCGAGGAGGAAATAGAAATAAATCAAATAATCTCACAGTTAACCATATAATTGTATCCATCTTAAGTGTTGTGCAGTATAAGTACCATATGCTGTCAGAAGAGAGCATAGCATTCTACTGAGGGCAGCAGGAATTGAATTAAAGAAAACAAAATGATCACTTTTTGGCAGGAATGTGTAAGCTGAAAACTCTTCTTCTACAAGCCTTTCTGCAACAATAGGTTAATATTATGATCCTTTCCTATTAGAATTCAATTTCCAATTAGGAATAGTAAATTCAAGGGAAAAATTACAATAGACTCCTCTCTTCTTTTGGTTTGTTTGTTTTATCAAACAACATTACTGTGTAAACCTAGTTATGCTAGTCTGAAAGGTCAGGGCAGGCTTCCCAGGGGAAGCGACTTCTGATCAGACAGAGAACAGAAGTTTGAAAGCCCTGAGACAGAAAGAAAGATTTTGCATTTGTTAAAAATAAGCCCAGTGACACATCGCATCCTCAAAACAAGGTGGTATCTGCAATTGCTAGTAAAACAATTTCTTTCCCCTGCCCCATAATTTCTAAGTCCCCTCTCACCATGAAGCAGTCAGAGCCGACCTTGTCCCAAATCCTTCGAGATCGAGAGATGAACAAAAATAAGGGAAAGAATAACTACAGACCAAAGCAGGTTTATTGTTATTGTAGTTATTATCTTGTGCTAACGGAGTAACTTGTAACACTGATATAAAAAATAATAATAATAAAAATTTTAAAGTCCAATTAGCTGAAGCAAAGAGAACAAGTGGTTCAAAGTAGACCCAGGAAAGAGACAGCTGCCAGATCTTGCTGGGCCTCACAGCCCAGGTAAGCAGTGGTGGTTGTCCTTAGAGTGATGTGGACCCACTGAAGTTTTAAGCTGGCAGCTATCAAGCAAACAGGCACCAAACCAGCTAAAACAGCATTCTGGGAGTTGAAGTTTAAACCTGAGTTTAGCTCCTGGAGTAGGGATCAGAATGGGGTGCATTTGTATTCCAAAACAGTCCACGGGGATCTACCCTGGGGCTGTGGGGCTTTGAAGCTGCAGGATAAGGGAAAACACTGTGTGTTTGCAGGAGCAGAAAAACAACAATAGCAATGTTATGAGGCAGAAGCTTGGCTCCAGCTGTTTCCAGCATTTGTAGTTGGGGATAGTACAGCCCGTCCTGTGGCTTGACCAGGGTTCTGAGGTCCAAGGCTTGTGTTGGCAGATATCTGATATTGCAAGTAAGTAACAGAATGCTCCAGATCAGCATCCCTGTTTGTGGAAGCACTGGCCCAGCCTGTGACATGATAGGGGCCTGGGGTTCAGGCCTTGTGCCCAGCCAGGATGGGGCCTTAGCCAGTGTCCTTGGAGCTTTACTGGAGGCCCAGAGGATCTCGCTTGGATAAGTTAGCAATTACCTCTCAACAACGACATGCTTAATGTTGTTCTTTGTTTGTTTTTAAATTATTTCTCTGGGTATGTTTGAAAGCAGAATGGAGATGGAAAGAGTAACAAGGAAAGCATGACATTTCCAGGAGTCAGGCAGGAAGTGGGAGTAGTTTGTAGTTTGAGTTAGAGGTGAATGTGGGTGTTGACATAAATGGGTTTTAGGGAGAGATTTAGGAGCACAAAGAGCTGGATTTTGTGATGAACTGGTTGCGTTGGGGTTGGTGTTAGGAAAAGAGAAGTAAGTCGGCTTCCAGCTTTCTGGCTTGAACTGGGTATATGATGCTTCCTCTCCCAGGATAGGCAATATTTAGAAAAACCCAAATTTGGGAGCAAGATCATGAGTCCCTGATTGGAAGATCACAAACTCAAATTTGGATGCATGGAAGAGACAGTAGATTATGTTGGGTAAAGCTTAGTCGAGAGTTCGCTTATTTTTCAGGGCAGGCAGTATGGAACAAAAGCCACCGAAAGAGTAAAGAAAAAATAACAGCTTTATGCCTTTGTAACCCTTAGTGCAAGATAGAAGCCTGACAATGAAGGTGTCAGTCTCTCATTCAGCTGCCATAGTCACCCATGTGCTCATAGCTTATATTCAGCCTCTTAAAATTGTCTAAAGTAATTGCCTTAAGGGCTGGCATTTGTCTTCTGGGTTTCAGCCTTGAAGTGTATCTCAGTATGCTTTCTCTGCACCTTAGAAACCCATTAGGTTATTTTTGTGTTATATAAATGTATATTTAAAATTGAGACCAGGTGTCACATGTTAGTTTCATCGACGATGATATCATTTTTGCTGAAGCAACTGATAACTCTCTGTCCACCAACAGGATTCCATGAGATTGAGAGGCTCTAGAGCACCAGAAGCCTGTGCCTGCCTCCTTCATCCCTGCCATACCCTTATGACTTACCCACTTGCTCCAAATCTGGGAGCTCAGCTGTCTAAAGGAAATGAGTGTTCATGGGTGATATGTTTAAAACTATCCCTTTTCAGGATGTTCTCCCATCATTACAGCATGTTCCCTGGATAAACTGTGGTGTGTGTGGACATGTGTGTATGTGTGTGTGTGTGTGTGTGTAAACAACTGCTGTGAATATGTATTCATATAATTTGTTTTTTATAAATGGAAAGATTATTCTTCCATAGTCCAATTCTCAAAATTTTAATATATTGTTTTGTTCTTCGATGATAATCTTATGTAAGGTTCTTTAAGCTCCAAGAGCACTTGAATAGACAGTTGAGATATTTATTTCTCTGTGCACTGTTGAAAGACCTGATTGATTGTAGTAAGATGGGCTTTGAAATGGATATTTCAGTATCTCAGTGGTAGATGGTCAAAGCACTTGTATATGTATATGCATTTTATGCAGGTGTGTCCTGAATTTAACAAGAATTAAAGTGTTTAGTGAACAAATATTTAAATCATGTCAAATCATTAATATAAGCCCACCCATCTTTTTAAATAAAGTGGTTTGGGTAATTGTTGAAACAGTGGTTGAATTAGTGATCTGTTAAAAATATGGTCTGGGTTTATTTATATTTATGAAAAAAGAGATCATGGATTTAAAACTTAAATTCATCTTTATTATACATTCTTAAATGGAAAGAAAGGAACTAAAGAGACCAGAGCAAAGAAAATAACTTAAATATTGCATATTCTCACTTTCTAGCCCCCCACTCCCCCAATGGAGAATAAAAGAGTCTCAGAGTAAGTAACCAGTCAAATGTCATTTTCTACTATCTTCGCATAAGCACAGAAAAAAGATAAGATCAGGAGGAACATTGGTTCAGGTGAACAGGTCTTTATTAGTGGAATCTCCCTAAGTACCATCAATAATTGTGCCTTTGAATCTACAAAATGTAATAGGCAGGGTGTGAAGCACAAAGTAAATATATTTTTAACAACCTCAGGTCTTCAATTTTGAAAGAAGGTTCAGTGAGAATGATACTGAATGATACTGGCTGAACACTAGTCTTTAGGAATAAGGAACTGGCAATAAGAAATTGCAAGTTTTTTAAATAAGCATTTTATCATTTTCCGTGATTGCGCCAAAAGAAAATTAATTTTATTCTTACATGCATAAAATATATCTTAATCATTGGGGTGACATATACAGAAATTTAGCGATTTGATGCATGGAAGGTCAGCTGATGCCAGTGGATCCTAAATACACCAGCCGAAAAGTTGAATTGCAAGTCTGTTTCTCTCTAATGGCAGACTATTCAAAACTCAGAGGCAAGGTCCCTGGGGGGTGAGACAAAGTATTTGGAGGTGTGCCAATGCTCTTAAACCCACAAAAGGATGGCAGAATACCTGAGTAGCATTATCGCCATTCAGAGAAAAGAAACAAACTAACAATTTTCTAATATCATTGTATTTGAAAGAACATTTTAGACTATGAATAGGGAATCTACTTGAAATTCGCAAACTACTTTGATGTCTCAAAGATTTAGATTTTAAGCAGGTCAACTCATATTCCAGGCCTGTATCTTAATGCCTGGAGTGGCATTGTCATGGTAATGTGGATGCCGTCCTTATTCTGAGTACACCAGCTCTCTAAAGGGGGCCCACAGTAAACAGAAGGAAATTGTAATGTATTTCCTTAAGTTTTCAAAGTGTAGTATTTGGCTTTGCCTAATTTATATAGATTCTATGGACAGGGTCAGATTAAGAAATTTTAGGGTTCTAAATATTGAAAGTTTATATATTCCCTCTCCCATTCCAATTCAAAATATGCACAATAGTCACATTTTCACACATGTATTAAGAACTGTAGAAAGCACCTTTTCCTATAATGTCACTTTGACACCTTTGTATTGAGATAGCTTAAAGAAAATGATATAAAATATATAAATGATATAAACCTTCATTAAGATGATCATCATCTTTATTGCTAGAGCATCAGCACTATTATTTACTATCCTTATGCTTTGCTGTGATTCTAAATAGTTGCTTATTTTATTTCGAGGTTAATCCAGCAGCAGGTTTACCTTTAAAACCATATGTTCTACTTTGTATCCTTTCTTATCTATTAAGTAATAAAATCTCTGCAAGGGAGAGAGAAAGACAGCCATACAGCTGCAAGTCAAATCTCTCCTAATCTACCTCCTTTATTACCACCCTTAAAGATTGCCTCTATGTAAAACCTTACTGTTATCTTTTGGCACCTTTCTTCCTGTAAGTGCTTTTTATACTGGCTTAGTTTTTATTCCACCTTGACTTTTAACTTATTATTGTATCAGCAGTAGTATATCTAGTTGTTTTACAAGCAATCAGAATTCTAAGCATAGTGCCAAACAAGTCACTACAATTTGCATGAAGTTAATTATTTGATCAAACTTGAAAACAAAAGGACTGTGGAAATTTACCCCAAACTATATCCTGCAATATTTTAAATGTTAAGTCATAATTGCTGTGTTTTAGCGATGAGTTAGTGATGATCTAAGAAGGTTCTACTTCATTCCAAGTATGAATAATAGAAAGGTCCTGAAGGATCTTTGCTATTTGGAATGTTTTATTTGAATTTTTAAAAAAGATATTTTAAAAATCTGTTTGCCATTTTTATTTAGCTCTTGGCATTTGGCCACTTCTCTAGATCTTGTAGGTCTGATATGGTGTAAATAGTAGGAAGAGTATCTTTGAGAGAAGGGGAAGGTGGTCTAAGATGTGAAGGACTTTAGGGATGGAAGAATTTATTCAGCCAAGTGGCTCTCTTTCTCCATCCCCATCCCTGGGACCTTCTCCTCAGTTTTCCCTTTATTCCCTTACCTCCTTCCTGTTTTCTCTTCCCTCCTCCTCCTTTTCACTTTTTCCTTTCTTTCTCCATCTCATTCCCCTCTGGCCCTTCTGTCCTTTCTTCTCCTCTCTTCTTGTCATCCTCCTCATCATAGTCATTGTCGATTTCTTCTCCTTTTCCTCCTCTTCCCCCTCCTTCTTCCTCCTCCTTTCCTCTCTCCCTTCCTCCCCTCTTTCTCCCTTCTCCATTCTTTTTCCACCCTCCTTCCCCTATTTGCACCACCCATCAGGATTTGCATCTCCATTTTGACAGTGATGGCCCAAGTATGGATGCCATTCCCTTTTTTTTGATTACACTTAACACATAAAGGCTATTTCTTATTAAACAAGAGTTCTCTATCATACATCTTGACACATTTGTGTGTTCCATTTATTAACTGGTGTTGTTCTGCACATTAAAGTATAGGTAATTGTCTAGAAGTCTCATCCCAACGGATGGTCCAGTGCTCTCCCCAAAAGTGTAAACTCATGAGACAGTAAGGTTTTATAGTCACAGGTAACCCCAACCCTCTGCCTCTGTTGAGTAATTTGGTAGTTCATTTCAATCTCCAGGACCACTATTTTGGTCCCATACTGTGTTAACCTGTGTGTGGAGCTCAGAATCAGAACTTACTCTTAATTTTTCCCCAAATTAAAAAATGCATAAACAAATAAACAAACAAAACAACTTAGACAAGACATTTGTGTTCCCTAACTTGTGGAGACTATGAGATTTATATCTGGACAGGCAAAAAAGCTTAAATAGATTATTAAACACCTTAGTTCCTAAACATTTCTTTGATCATTTGTGCAAATTTGAGATCTACTCCCCCAATTTGTTCCTCAAACTTTCTATTTTTAGCTCTCCTTTCTTTTCTCTTCCTCTTCTGTTCTGCCCGTTTATACTCTGCCTACTCCCTTTCAAATACAAAACTAAATTAGTACCATTTTTTAATACAGAAAAGTTCTGCTTTCCAGCCCCTACTTTTAAACACAGCTTGGGGCTTCTTTTTGCATAGTTTTGTTTTGCTGAAGCTTTGAAATTATCCATTAAAAGGGCTTCCCATAACCTAGCTCAGCCTCTAATTGTTTTTACCCCCAGAAGAGTAAAGACTGCTTGAGATCTTTCAAGTGAGATCTGTCCCCTATACTCCTAGAGTTTCATTTTATTCTTAAAGATTCAATGGTTTTAAAATACCTTGATGTGATACAATACCATTACTTTGATGAGAATTATATGTACATAGTAATTGAGGGCTAGTTTAGTTTCAATCCTATTAGTAGAATCATATACTGACCCAGCTTTTGGCTCTTTGAGAATAAAAAGTTCCTTGCTACATTCCTACCCCAATTTTCAGTTGCCATAAAATGAAATCGCAGATATATTGTAAGGGCTTTGCTAGGTTCTCAAAATGAAAATAATAGCAAAGCCACTTCTCTCTCAACAGAGAACAGGGCATTTATTTAGTGTTAACAAAATGACAAATAATTTAGCAGATGGGTTGTCATCCCAGTTTATGTAGGGATGTCACTCTGCCATCAGCTTCAGAGCTGTCTGTCAATTCTTTTGGAAAGTGGCGAGAAAGGCCTCAATG
>PVKH010032789.1:0-12116 GCA_004027955.1 Chaetophractus vellerosus | reverse complement strand
TCTCCAGATTTAATTGCTTTTCTATAGTCAGGATTAGAGATAGTGGGCTATTGTTGTTCAAAATATTGTTGCAGTGTGTGGTAATTATCTGTTTACCTATCTTGCTATCCACTAGCCTGGAGCTTTTAGAAGGCAGAGATTGGACATTGTTCATTCGTAGCTGTAACACCAGTGTTTAGCACAGTGCCTTGCACATAGTAGATACTGTGAATGAATTATTGAGTGAACTTTGTTATAAATCTTCTTTGAGAGTGAATGATGCATGGAGCACAGGTCTTTCCAGGTAGCAATTGGCATGTCTGGTGGCAGGAAGTTGATCCCACCCTCGGTGCAGCACTTCCAGCCCCTTGTGCCTTTGTGTCAGAGAAGTGGTTCTTGTGTCAAGCACTTGGTGGAAATGGGAGTGCCAGAGGTTTGGAGGGAGCAGTCAACAACCTCCTCCCCTCCATCTAACTGAAAGTAGACACAGGAACCTGAATGGGATCAAAGCCTTAGTTTTACCAATTAATGGTAAATCTAGATGGGATAATGTGGTGGTTTTGCCTGGTATGTTTGCAGCATTGAGACTGGAAGCACCAGGTGAGTCTGTCATGCTCGAGTCTAGGCATATAGGAAAATAGGAGAACAACAGAATGTATAAATTCTATTTTCCTGCTTTGGGGTTTAGTGATCTCTGTAGATGAAATCTGGCCGGTCCTATCCTGGTGAAAGGCGTAAGTATGGAGTAGAAGGGAGGACTGGTGAAAGACTGGCATTGTGTACCTTCCACTTCTAAATTTAGACATATTGAAATGAAATAGACAAAGAAGACACAGATAATCCTTTCTAACAAGAAAGTCAGGTAAGGACACAAATGATTATTATTCAGATGTTATAGGTGGTGAAGAATGAAGCCATTTGGGGAGTTGGAACAGAGAGACACAGGAAAATAATACAAGTGTAGACCAAAGATACTTCTAAGGAACAGTAGTGATATTGGACAAACGGCCTTCATCCTTCTCCGCAGAGCCATGCTTGTCTTTGCCAGATACCTAAACTAAATTCATACCTCTTTAGTGCCTTTATGTTCCGGGTCTGAGCAGCCAACGACTTCAGTTGAAAGTTAATAGTTATAGATTATCCAGACTTTATTTGGCACCAAGGGATTTATTGAGACTAAAGTGTCTAATCCTATTAAACTCCCTATGTACTCCTGGGAGCAATTCCTTTACCTACAATGGAACTCTCTCCTTATTCTTGAATTTAAAAATACGATAAAACAATCTGGAAATCATTATTGGTACATAATACAGGTGTGTATTCTTGATTTTAATACAGTCTTTAAAATCAAGAACCACATCAGGAGTTGGAATGGCTTATTAAATTCTTGTAATTAGAGTATTAAAAGCAACTGATATTCATCCCAATCCAGCACTATTAAGATAGTAAAGAATGCTTTGCCATGGATATGGAAGTGAAGAAAGATATTATAAAATCACATGAGAGTTATTTGTTAATAATATTTATAATTACTTCTATACTTTGAAAGATAAAGGAGTCAAAGAAGTCCAATAATATTTTTATCTCCTTTGAAGTTTATGGCACTTTAATTTTCTTAAATTTTGCCAGAGTTCTAAACTTCAGACTGTGTTGAAGCTTAACAACTTTGCCTGCCAAAATGAATTGTTTTACTTGACAATTTCTTTTTATTGCCTCTGTCAAAAAGTAGGACTGTCCAAAAAGAGCTGTGATCGTATTGTACATGTAATTCAATATTATAGAGCCACAGAATGTCTTTGTAGAAGATTTATTGGTTTGGGAAATGTCTAATGATGGAGGGCTAAGTAAAAAAAAAAAAAGAAAAGTCACCTGTATAGGTATAATATGCATATGTACATACATACACACATACATTATACATATTTATAATACATTACAATTATCTATTTGTAGAGAGGGAGAGGAAAAAGACTGGAAAGAAGAGAGCGTGAAATGCTAATAGTCATTACGCAGCTTTTTCCTTTTTCCATGTCTTTCTTTGCCAAATTTTATATAATGACTATGTATGCTGTTTTGTATGCTTTTATTATTAGAAAATTCAAAGACTTTTTGTTTTGTAAAGAGCAATGACATCGTTTAGCTTAGTCTCTTTTAGACTTAGTAAGGATTGAAAGAGAGGATGACAACCTAAAAGATGGTAAAAATTCTTACCCACAAGCCTGTGGTCGCTGCACAGATAAGAGCCTTCTGTGTGCCCTGCTCCATGAGCTAAGTCCACCTCCTTGAGCCGACATACCCAGAATGCATATCTGCCTCAGCACATGTGTCACAATCGCCTCCGCGTTTGCTTTCTCTCTCCCTAGGGCAGGATCTTCTGAAGGGAAGGAACTATGCTTTGGTTATCTTTGTTTTCCCAGTATTTCACAGAGTACCTTTTTACCTAGGAGGCATTCAATAAATGTTTGAACTCAGTAGAACTCAACAGTGGGGAAAGGATTGGGTCTTGAGGGTGTGGGTGAGAAATGCATCCTCCTATTGTAAAGGAGGAACTTGCTGAAGAAATTTTTAAAAAGTGTGTTTGCATGTATGATGCTACTTAACATAGCTGACATTAATTAGGAATGCAGAGCTATCTGGTGTTTTTATCTGCATGTCCAGTCTCTCTTTTTCTGGAAACACCACTCTCCTCCCCGTCTCAATCCGAATAACTTGGGTGGGGCTGGCCCAAGACCAAATTCCGAGGATGAGCACATGAACCAAATGGATCCCATCAGAGCATTTAATTCTCCTAACTACTGTGATATTGGTTCAGGGTTGGCATCAGAGCCAAGGCAGGCCATAAGACGTTATACTTGCACTTGTGCTGGAACTATTGAGAAAGAGGACTGCTTTTCCCTGCTGAGGTTCTAACCTGCTAAGATGTCAGCTTGGGATACTGGTGACTTCTATCACCTGAAGGAAGAGTCTGCCTGAGGAAAAGGCCACAGAGGGGCAAAGTCATGCCAAGAGATGGAGCTGAATCCGGATGGCATAATTTTTACATAACTGAATTTAGCCAGGCCTGAATTTTTCAGTGCAACATCATAAACTCAGTGTTTTTGTTAAGCTCATTCGATTTGCGTTTTGGTTACTTGCAATGAATGGAGTTCCGTCTGGTACATAAGAGGTCTGTCTCACACTCCTTCCAAGGTCCTGAATCCTTCGAGTGGGAAGTCTTTAGAGTTTACCTTGTTCTACCTTCACCCAGACCAGACTCTGCTCCTCAGCATACATTGGATTCTTTCAGCAATAAGGTGTTCACATTCCTGGAGGTGGAAAACCACTGCTTTGAGGGGGTAGCCACTTCTCCACTGCCCACCTACATTTATTGGGAAGGTTATACTTATAAAGAGTCAAAAGCTGTCATCTGGTCACTTCAACATCTGGTCTTCTATCTTCTACAGTAACAGAAACCAGAGGTCCTTTCTCTTCAGATATTTGAATATAGCTATAAATCCCTGTACCTTTCTCAATCAATCTTATTCTCTCCAGGCTGAATATCACCCCTCCATTTAATACGGGATTGCTCAAACACAGATACATGGATAGTATTGTCAGTACAGTACACCCAGTCTATCCGTCAGATAATTTTTTAGTATAAATATGTCCCACGCGATATATATACTTATACCAAAAAAATCTCTGTTTACTTGCAATTCAAATCTAACTGGGACTCTTATAGTTTTATTTGCTAAACCTGGAAACCCTGTCCACAGACCACCTAGATCAGAATCAGCTGGGGCTTCCTCATCTCAGAGGTCCTGCCTCAGAAGTTGTGCTCTTGTTTAGCTGAAGTTTAAGAACTACTCTTTAATTATTTCTCAGGCACCTACTTGTCCTACGTTGGTTATATGCTTGTTAGTTACTGTGAAATTTTTTAAAAATGAAGCAATCTCAAGGAATCTCAGGGCTCTTGGTATTTTGTAAAATTTGTTGAGTGCTTTTTATATGCCAGACACTGGTCTAGTCAGTAAACAAGATTACCGAGGGCACTGCCAGTGTACATTCCAATGGGAAAGTCAGACATAGTTAAATAAATGAACAAATACACAATGACATAATTCCAGGCATTGATAAATCCTATAAAGGAAAATAAATCAGGATAAGGAAAGAGTGGTGAGATCAAGAGGTGTCATTTCAGATAAGGTGAACAAGGAAAGCTTCGAGGATGTAAGATTTGAGCCGAGTCTGAAGAACAAGAGGGACGGAGCCCATGCCAGGGTCTGGGGAAATAGCATTTCATAGCAAAGGCATTGATCCTGGGTGAGATTCAAGAAGCAGGAAGAAGACTGCTGTATCAGAGTGGAGGGAAAAGGGTGGAGTGGGAAGGTAGGAAGGTAGTCTCCCAGGCTGGGGAGAAAGTAGTGAGTTTATATGCTGAGTTTGACTTCGAGAGAGGCCACATTTGAGTAACAAGGAGGCTTTCAGGAGGTAACTCTTAGGCAATATTTATCACTAGGCTAAGTTGCAATTTCACAAGAACAAGGTTGATAAGTACAAACATCTACATCAAGAGCCTGTCGTATTGCTCTATCCTCCTTTGCTAGGCACTGTCCATGTACTCTAGGGATTCTTGTCACTCTATTAGCTAATGTAGCGGGATTCCCCAGGATTGGAATTCAATATTCCATTGGTTATTGTGTGGGTCTCCACCCACTGAGACAACACCCCAGGACCACATGAACACATTCATAATCCAAAGAGGCAACTTCATTCCTTCTTACAGCTGAATAATATTCCATCATATGTTTATACTACATTTTGTTTATCCATTCATCAATTGATGGACACTTGGGTGGCTTCTGACTTTTGGTAATTGTGAATAATGCTGCAATGAACATTAGTGTGTATATATCTGTTCATGTCCCTGCTTTCAATTCTTCTGGGTATACTGCTAGTAGTGGGATTGCTGAATCATATGGCATTCTATACTTAGTTTCCTGAAGAACTGCCAAACTGTCCTCCACAGTGGCTTCACCATTCTACATTCCCACCAGCAGTGAATGAATATTCCAATTCCTCCACATCCTCTCCAACACTTGGAGTTTTCTGTGTGTTTGTTTTTTTTCAAAATAGTAGCTAGTCTAGTAGGTGTAAAATGATATATCATTCTAGTTTTAATTTGCATTTCTCTAATAGCTAGTGATTTTGAGCATCTTTTCATGTGCTTTTTAGTCATTTGCATTTCCTCTTTGGAAAAATGTCTGTTCAAATCTCTTGCCCATTAAAAAATTTTTTCTTATTACTGAGATGTAAGATTTCTTTTAATTTGCTGAATATTAGATGCTTATTGGATAGGGGGTTCCCAAATATTTTCTCCCATTGAGTAGACTGCCTTTTCACTTTCTTGACAAACTCCTTTGAAGCACAAAAGCTTTTAATTTTGAGGAGGTACCATTTATCTAATTTCTTCTTTCCTTGCTCACACTTTGGGTGTAAAGTTTATGAAACCATTTCCTACTACAAGATCTTATAGATGATTCCCTGTATTATCCTCTAGGAACTTTATGGCCTTGGCTCCTATATAGGTCTTTGATCCATCTTGAATTAAGTTTTGCATGGTTCATGAGGTAGTGGTCCTCTTTCATTCTTTTACATATGGATATCCAGTTCTCTCAGAACCATTTGTTGAAGAGACTATTCTGTCCCAGTTGAGTGGGCTTGGTAGGCTTGTTGAATATCTGTTGGCCATATATGTAAGAATCTATATCTGAACTTGCAATTTGGTTCCATTGTTCAGTGTCTATCCTTGTGCCAATACCATGCAGTTTTGATCACTGTAGCTTTATAGTATGCTTTAAAGTCAGGTAGCGTGAGTCCTCCAATTTCCATTTTCTTTTTCAAGATGTTTTTAGCTATTCAGGGCACTTACCCTTCTAAATAAATTTGATTATTGGCTATTCCATTTCTGTTAAAAATGCTGTTGGAACTTTTATTGGTATTGCATTGAATCTGTAAATCAATTTGGGTTGAATTGACACCTTAATGATATTTAGTCTTCCAATCCATGAACATGGAATAGTCTTCCATTTATTTAGGTCTTCTTTTGTTTCTTTTAGCAATGTTGTGGAATTTTCTGTGTATATGTCCTTTACATACTAGTTAAGTTTATTTCTTGATATTTTATTCTTTTAGTTGCTATTGTAAATGAAATTTTTTCTTAGTGTCCTCCTCATATTGCTCATTATTAGTGTACAGAAATGCTACTGATTTTTGTGTATTGATCTTAAATCCCACCACTTTATTAACTTGTTTATCAGCTCTAGTAGCTTTGTTGTAGATTTTTGGGACTTTCTACACATAGGATCTTGTCATCTGCAAATAGTGAAACTTTACTTCTTCCTTTCCAATTTGGATGCCTTTGATTTCTTTTTCTTGCCTAAGTGCTCAAGCAAGAACTTCTAATACAATGTTAAATAAGAGTGATGACAGTAGGCATTCTTGCCTTGTTCCAGATCATAGAGGGAAAGCCTTTAGCCTTTCACCATTGAGTATGATGTCAGCCACGGGTTTTTCTTTTATGCCCTTTTTCATGTTGAAGAAGTTTCCTTGTATTCCTATCTTTTGAAGAATTTTACTAAGAAGGGATGCTATATTTTGTCCAATGCCTTTTCTGTGTTGATAGAGATGGTCATGTGATTTTCCTCCTTTGATCTGATAATGTGGTGTATTACATTAATTGATTTTCTTATGTTGAACCATCCTTGCATACCTGGGATAAAACCCACTTGATCATGGTATATAATTTGTCTGATGTGTTGCTGGATTCGATTAGCAATTATTTTGTTGAGGATTTTTGCATTGAAGATCATTAGAGGGATTGGTCTGTAATTTTCTTTACTTGTAGCATCTTCATGTGGCTTTAGTACTAGGATGATCCTGTCATCATAGAATGAGTTAGGTAATATTCCCTACTCTTCAGTTTTTTTAAAAGAATTTGAGTAGGATTGGTATTAATTCTTTCCAGAATGATTGTTAGAATTTACCTATGAAGCCATCTGGGCCCATCCTTTTCTTGGTTGGGAAGTTTATGATAACTAATTCAATCTCACTACTTGTGATTGATCTAGTGAGTTCTTCTATTTCTTCTTTCATCAATGTAGGTTGCTTGTGTATTTCTAGAAATTCATCCATTTCAACTATGTCCAACTGGTTGGCACATAATTTTTCAAAGTATCCTCTTAATGATACTCTTTATTTTTGTGTGGTAAATGTAATGTTCCCTCTCTCATTTCTGATTTTATTCATTTGCATCTTCTCTCTCTTTTTCTTTGTTAGTCTAACTAAGGATTTGTCAATTTTATTAATCTTCTCAGAAAACACAGCTTTTGGTTTTATTAATTCTAATTTTTTAAATTCTTAATTTCACTTAATTCTGCTCGAATCTTTGTTATTTCTTTCCTTCTGTTTGTTTTGGGATTAATTTGCTGTTCTTTTTCTAATTCTTCAGGTGTGCAGTTAGGGTCTTTGATGTTAGTTCTTTCTTCTTTTAAAAGTAGGTATTTAGGGCTGTACATTTCCCTCAGCACTGCTTTCGCTGCATCCCATAAGTTTTGATATGTTGTATTCTCATTTTCATTTGCTCTGAGGTAGTTACTGATTTCTCTTGTAATTTACTCCTTGCCACACTGATTGTTAAGAGTGTGTTATTTAACTTCCCTATATTTGTGCCTATTCTGGTTCTCTGCCCTTTATTGATTTCCAGCTTCATTCTGTTGTGGTCAGAGAAATTGATTTGTATAATGTCAATATTTCTAAATTAATTGAGACTTGTTCTATGACTTAGCAAGTGCTCTATCCTGGAAAATGATCCACGAGCAGTCAAGAAGAATGTATGTCTTGCTGTTTTGGTGTGCAGTGTTCTATGTATGTCCATTAGGTCTAATATTATTCAAGATCTCCATTTCTCTATTGACCCTCTGTTGAGATGTTCTGTTGAATGGTGATAGGGGTGTGTTGAGTCCCCCACTTTGATTTTAGAGACATCTATTTCTCCCCTTATTTTTGCCAGTATTTGCCTCGTGTATTTTAGGGCACCCTGGTAAGGTGCCTAAATATTTATGATTATTCTTTCTCTTGGTATACCACCACTTTTATTAATATTTAATGTCCTTTTTTGTCTCTTACAACAGTTTTGCATTTAAAGTCTGTTTTGTCCGATATTAGTATAGCTACCCCTGCCCCTTTATGGTTACTATTTGCATGTACAATCATTTTCCAATTTTTCACTTGCAATCGATTTGTGCTTGGATCTAAGGTGAGTTTCTTGTAGACAGCATATAGATGGGTCATATTTCCTTACCCATTCTGCCAATCTGTGTGGCAGTACTTGCTTTAGCCATGTTTCCCTTAGGCTTATACATGTCATATTGTATTTCTATTTCTCTTTTTATCCTTTTAGTTACTCTTACCAATAATCTTTCTACCCTCTCCTCTAACCCTCCCTCCCCTGTGTCTTCCTTTCAACCTGTAGAACACTATTTATTTATTTAATATATTTTTAAATTTATTTTTAAAAGATACTTAGATTACATAAAATGTTATATTAAAAAATATAAGGGATTCCCATATGCCTCACTCCCCACACCTCCCACTTTTCCCCACATTAACAACTTCTTTCATTAGTGTGGTACATTCATTGCAATTGATGAACACATTTTGGAGCATTGCTACTAAGGATGGATTATAGTTTACATTGTAGTTTACATTCTCTCCTATTCAATTCTGTAGATTATGGCAAGATATATAATGGCCTGTATCTGTCATTGCAATGTCACTGAGCTGAGGTCAATTCCAAGTCCTGAAAATGCCCCCATATTGCACCTCTTTTTCCCCCCTCTCTGACTACAGTACCTCCAGTGGCCACTGTCTCCATATCAAAGATATAATTCCTTCCATTTCTAGAATCACAATAAGTCTATAGTAGAATACCAGTAAGTCCTCTCTAGTCCATATTTTATTCCCCAGTCCTGAGGATTCTGGGATGGTGATGCCCAATCTGCCTCTAATTGAGAGGGGGCTTCAAAGCCATATGGCTGATTTATGGGACTCTTTTCCTTGCAGTTGTAAACTCTCTTGGATCCTTGGCGTGGTGACTGTCCATTCTCACCTCTTTGTTAGTTTTCCTGGATGAGTCCAATGACCTGGAGAGTAGATGTAGCAACTCTGCTGAGGCTCAGGGCCCAGCTGGCTCATGGACAGCCCAGAGATTAAATTCTCTTGGACGTACACCTACCAACTCCAGCACCAACTATAGGTTCAAATAAAAGGGATAGAAGAGGCATGTGTAGAGAAGTCACACCTGAGTTCAACTCTGTCACACTCAGGAGCACAAACTCCAAAGTAGGGCCCACTGGCAAGGCACCAAATTCCAGAGCTATCTGCCATGACTGTAGGACCTGCGTGTCTCTGGAGCCCTCAGGACCCCCACTATTTAGGGTAGCATCTACTTTGGCCATCTATGGGATCCTGCTGAGAAGTACATAAGCATTACCTCTCTGATGACCGCCCGACTCACTTTGAAGCCTCTTAGCCATATACACTCATTTGTCTTTACCCTTTCTCCCTTTTATTCAAAGCCTTTTTCCAGATGTATCATCAGCCGGTGCTTGGCTCATCCCCGGGAGTCATGTCCCTCGCTAGGGGAAAGGTAATGCATTTATATGCTGAGTTTGGCTTAGAGAAAGGCTACATTTGAGCAACAAGGAGGATCTCAGGAAGTAACCCTTAGGCAGTCTACAACACTAGGCTAAGTTGCAAATTCAAGAGCAAAAGGATCATATGCATAGTCGTCAATATCAAGGGACCATCAATTGACCATCTTTCTTCGCTAGTCATTGCTCTTGTACTTGGGGGATTGTTGCTGTTCCATTAGAGAATGTGGCAGAGCTCTCCAGGATGGGAATTCAATAATTTTTGTTGCATGATTCTCTACCCACTGTGGCAATGCCCCATGAACATTTGAACATATTTATATACCTTATATATATGCCCAGGTGAACTTCATCCCAAGTATCCCCCATCACTGGCACTCCACCCCATTGATCCTCCCCTGCCAAAATTGTAACCCTTCTGTGATCCAAAACTTCTTCAAAAATGAAGCCAAGAATATTGCCAAATTCAATTAATAAGAAAATGAAATAATAATGTTTAAACATGAGAAATAAAATACATAATAATGTAGAGAAACTAAAACTAAGATAAAGTTAAAAATGAGGTATTTAAAAAAATGAAAAATATTTAAAAAATAATATACAATAAATTTTTTTTTGAATTTTGCCTTTCATCACTGTAATATCAGTTGTCCTGTATGTACAGTGGCATTTTCTTCCATTTCTTCCCCAGTGTCTTACTTTTTTTTTTTTAAATAGTGTCTTCAAAGAAGTTTTAGGTCACAATAAAGCTACACACAGAATATAGGGGACTCCTATATACCCAACATCCTCTCCCTTTTCCCCCTTCCCTATTAATAATCTTTTTAAATGTGGATAGTGCATTTGTTACAACTGATGTATAAATATTGAAACATAGCTACCAATCACGGTCAATGGTTTACATTATGTTTTACATTTTAGACCATGCACTTTTATAATTTTTTGATGAAATTTAACATGGCTTGTATCCATCTTTGCAAGATAATGCAGAACACTTCCATTGCCCCCTAAATACCCCCTCTTCAGTCTATTCTATTCCTCCCTCTCCCTCCTCTTGGGGCCCATGGTGGCCACCAGGCTTCACTCCTTCAAGGACAAGATTCATAGATACTTGCAACAATGCTGAGGGTTGGACACATTAGTCTGTCCTCCCCTATTAGAAACTGCCTATGGTCTTGAGAGACACCCTTCCCTCTGTTTGAGAACATTTCAGGCCTCCCCATCATGGGAGTCTACCTCCTTCCCACTCTACGTGGGTCTCCCCTGACTCATACAGCACACTATGACAAAATGATCACTTGCACATTCTCTGGAGGACTGTCCCAGGTGTGCCCTATCCCAAGTACTCCCCCCCCCATTCAACACCCCAAACCAGGAACCCTTCCTTGTCATATTGCCATAAGAGTTTTCTCAGCATTGTAGTTCCAACCATGTACCCACCAATCCCTAGTGTTCACCAGCTCCCTCCCCCAAACCTCCACTCAGTTCTATGGACCATCCAACCCATCCTCTCCACCCTACCCCCTGTCAAGCTTGCACCACCCAATCCAATAGTATCCCTACACCCCTGTCATATCTCTTCACTGCACAACTACTCACTTCTCCCTTATCTTAGATTTCACCTATATGGGCATTGGCTCACAACTTTCTTCTCCCTTCCTATTTCCTGTAAACCTATCTTCCAGCCTCTAGCTCTCTGAGTTGGCTCAATTTGCTTAATTCATATCAAAGAGTTCCTGTAATATTTGTCCTTCAATGCCTGGCTTGCTTCACTCAACCTAAGGTCCTCAAGATTCATCCATGCAGAACTCACTTTAGTATTTTTTGAAGGGCAGGACTCTTGTTGACAAATTCCCTCAATTTCTGTTTATCTGTGAATATTTTGATCTCTCTCTCATTTTTGAATGACAATTTTTCTGGACACAAATTCTTGGGTACAAGTTTTTTTCTTTCAGCACCTTAACTATTTCATACCACTGCCTTCTCACTCCATGGCTTTAGATGAAAAATCAGCACTTTATCTTATTGAGCTTCCCTTATTTGTGATGGACCTCTTGTCTCTTGCTGCTTTCAGGACTCTCTTTGACTTGAGTGCTTGCCAATCTGATTAGTGTGTGTCTCAGGGTAGGTCTGCTAGGATTTATTCTGTTTGGAATATACTGTGCTTCCTGGACATGTATACCCATGTCCCTCAAAAGTGTTGGGAAATTTTCAGCCATTATTTCCTAAAACACTCCTTCTGCCCCTTTTCCCTTCTCGTCTCCCTCAGAGATACCCATAATGCATATGTTTATGTGTTTTGTGTTGTTATTCAATTCCCTGAGTCCCTGCTGATGTTTTTCCTTTTTTTTTTTTAACATATCCCCCCCTCCCCGCCCTTTCTGCTTGTTCTTGCTGTGTTCATTTTTGCGTTCTTCTGTGTCTGCTTTTTTGTCTCCCCCCATT
>PVKH010032788.1:0-12117 GCA_004027955.1 Chaetophractus vellerosus | reverse complement strand
TAGTCTCCGTTCTATGGAAGTACACCTAAAACTCTGGCATCAAATATAGGTTTGAATAGAAGAGACATTTGGACCATGTGCAATGTAGACAGATTTTGGTCAATTTCTATCATTCTCTGGAGCGAGAATTCCAAGTTAGGGCCCACTAGTAAGGCACCAAACTCTGAGATTATCTGCCCTGGTATAGGACCTGGATATCAGGAAGATATTTTTTTAAACAGGCAAAAATTATGTGTTTTAATCCTATTATAGAACTTTTTCTTTTAAAATAAGGGATTGATAGTTACCTCAACCCTGAACAATTAGGAAACAGCCATTTGATACCCTTCTGGGTGTTGAATTTTGTCGTTCCCTTCAAATGTAGGGATGGATGCTCACACAATCTAAATGTATAACCTGAAACCAGAGGGCCACTTTTCAAAAATCTGAATTTCCAATTACAGGAAGAATACTCATACTCAGGGTATAAACGTTTAGACTTTGGCATCCATAGAGAGTCGATATAATTGAAGCCATAAACCGGGAGGTCCAGCCTAGATCTGTGCTTTCTGTTTTTTTCATTCTGTGTGCCCTCCCTTTGCACATGACTCCTCCAGTATGGGCTTGAGAGGTCTCCAGAGAGGCCTCTAGGTAGCATTTATGTTTTTAATAATATAACCTATGATGCTACTATCCTGAATTAGACATCTCGATCTTTTTAATAAAACCTAAACATCTTATTGTATTGTGATTTTTCTTGCAGTACAGGATGCCTTGTGTTCCATAGGTTAGTGACCAGAATCATTGAATCAAGCCAAGCTTTCCCATTTTGTGACATCTAAACTTAAAAGTAAGTTTTAGATTTCATAGACTTGTTGATTAACGCCATATAAGCTCTGTCAAGATGAGATATTTTTAAAAATCATATTGAGTGCAATAGACAGAAGATAGCAGGCATTCTGGAGAGGCTATATCATCTATTCCTATCTATCCCATGGTGCCCAACATGGATATCAGCAAAGGGAAAACAATTTTACTTCCAAGGGTTCTACTTATAAATAATACTTACTGGTTGGCCTCCTTGTAGCAAGACTGCTGTTTTACTTGCATCAACTCATCACGTCCTAAGGGATCTCAGAGGAAGTGAGCTCCTACTTTCTTCCAGAGGACATAAGTCTATGCAACATCAAAGCAAGTTGACTAAAGAAATGAAAAACTTTAGTCAACCGAACAGGTCTTTTTAAAATCTCACGCTTTGCTGAATCTGTTAACTGTCTCTTTCCCTCTCTCCACCCCATTTAGCTGGCAGGCATAGCTATTAAGAAGAATGCTAAAATTTCAAATCCAATAAAGCCTATCTCTTTTAAATAGGGGCTATAAATAGCTGGGTATTTCCATCCAGGAAGATCTCAAGTACTTTAAAATTTTCACCATGCACAAACGCAAATTCTCATTATTGGGATCATTTTACTTTTCCCACTACATGTGTCCACATTAGAGATGGAATGTGGCAGCTGTTTAACCCTGACTCTTCTCGGCACTTGAAGACAGGGAATGAAGAAGAATTTGGTATCCTATTTCCTCTATAGTTTCAAGAGATGGAGCTAGAATAGAGTGTTGCCAGATTGGAATCCACCAAGTCTAAGCTAGTATTACCCAATAAGGAGTTGTTGAATGACTACAAACAGTCAGCGTCTTGTATTCAGGACCCTGTTTGTATACAGTGGTAGGGAATGGAAAAGAGAGGATTCTAGTTGCATATACTCAAACTCCCTGAGGAATAATATGAGTCCCAGAAACAATCCAGAGCCAAATTCCATGTAATCAACATGCAGAGGAGGGCTGATTGGTGAAGGGTGGGGCAAAGAGTTCAGGGGTCCCTAGGAACACTTGGGGGTCCTTCATCATGCATGAAGACAAAACGCTGTAGATGAGATCCAGTGAACAGAGGCTCAAACATCCAGATGGAGAAAACCCAGTTAAATAGGAACTGGGACGTTAAACCTTCCTTAAATGTCATTTTTTATTGTCTATTGTGTTTTTTGTCTTTGTGTCTTTTTAAAAAGTGATACACCGAGTCAAAATTTTTGAAAATATTAATAGTAATTCTCAATACCACTATCTAGAATTCATTGCTATTAATATTTTGATGAATTTCTGTATAAGGTTTTTTATATATATATATAAATGTATTTATTCATGTATAAAATTGGAATGTGCTTCTTCTTTTAAAAGGTAATGTGCAAACATGGAAGAATTTTAGTAGATCTAGAGGCAAAAATAAAAGAGGGAGAGAAAGAAAGGAAGGAAGAAAGGACAGAAAGAAGGAAGGGAGGGAGGAGAGAAGGAAGGAATGAGAAAGTCCTCAGAATTTGTGCAGAATTTTGAAGCTTGATCCAATCAGACATAAAAAAGCAGAATGTGAATGGTGTTGTGTGACTCATTATTATCATCCAAATACAATATTTTCTTTAACAGAAGAGGAGTTTAGGAGCTAGGGCATATAATTGAAGATAATAATCTACAACGAATTATTTGGAGAATTTTCTCAGTGTCTCAATTTCCTATAGTAGACCTGCCTTATGATTTTGTCAGTATCTGTAGATCATGGTTTGATGGGAACAAAAACACAAGAATATTTAAGGAAAGTGAAATTATGGGACAATTATAATTTTATAAAGTATAAATAAATATCTGTGTAATTATAAAACCTTTTGGCACATCGCCCTTGTATTCTCATTTCTTTTTTGACCTTTTGTACCTTTGGAAGGGAGAGTGATGGAGAAGAGAAAGTTTTGTGAAGTAATTAACTATTTAGCACCAGTGAAGAAGGGGCTCCAATTTAAGGCTAAACCATTTCTGCCTCTCACGTTTAGTGTTCAGATTCTGTGTGTCCTTTTTCGTTCAGTTCATCTTTCCAAAAGGAATTCATGGTGGATACTGACATTTCCATCATTCTACCCTTAGAGGATTTGCCTGTACCAATCACAATTAATCAGGAAGATATCAGAGATAATGTATCGATGACAGCTTAGGCTAATTATGAAACCTCAGAGATGCCCCTCAGGGTCTTGTTTTATCAGATGCTTATTATACTAAACTGAATCAAGATGTTCACGCATCATTTCAGGTGCTAGTAAATGTGCTAAATGGTGTGGAATTTTATGACCATAAAAGGTCAAGTTTCAAGAGTTTTTTTTTTTTAATGAAAATTTCTTGGAATCGAAAATGTGAAGTCCAATCATGCTGAATTCATTGGCAACCAGACCTGCTTAAAGGTGAAACCTCATTTCCCTAGGGATTTCAAGTTAGGGAGGAGAAAAAGTCCCTTCAGCTTGCTCCCTCCCCTGCCAGGTTTCAGTTATAACAGAGAATCTTTTCACAAAATGCAGTCAATTTATATTTCAGGCATTTGAAACATATTTTATTGGCTCATCTGGACACTGGAAAATCTTATATCCCTTCCTGAAAGATTTGGCGCATTACTTTGGCACACACCAAAAACTCCCACACCTGGCAAACCGTCTCAGCTTTCCTGACACTCCGAAGGAGGTCTCCAAACCTAGAAGCATTTTGGATGGTGAGCTATGCTCAATGTGTCCCAATCCAAGAAGCATGAAAACAGCCATTCACATTTGGAGATGAGGGCCCTGAGGACAAGGATGGGAAAAATGGCAGAGGCGCAAAAGAGCAAAGGAAGAGCATTATTTTGCCATTCAGAGTCTCAGTAGGAACGGATCTATTCATTTGGTCAACGTTTACTAAAGCCAAGGATTTATCCCAGTTCATTTATACCTTATTTCATTAGTGTTCATTCTCAAAGATCCAGTTATCCCCTTTGTGAATAATTTGAAATCAGGTTTCTGAATTCAGAGTAATGCAGGTCTAATCATCTACACTGAAGAGTGCCATAAAACAAAATTTATTCAGGTGGGAATCACAATTCTGCAAATACTAGCAAAATCTGTGACTTAATTGGTACAGTTGCTTCAGTTATTGGTTTTACAACAGCCAGGGATTCTCTTGCAAGTATGAGGACTGTAATCAGTGTAACAAAATTGTATCCAAGGTCATCATTCCTTCTCCATAGAAATGATTCTTTATTTCACAGCGAAAGTCCGGTGCAGTGCCTGGCACATAGTAGAGGCTCAGTTATGTTAGTTTGCCCATAATAATCATCACTGAACTGGGATTCAGCACTAGGAAAACTTGGCACTTCAGCCCTGGGAATACTTCTTCTGCCAGTTATTAAAAAAATTACTGGACTGTACCTCCTACAAGTTCCCTATTGGGTGCATCTTTGTATCAATATTTGTAATAGCACACAGCTGTCACTCAAAAATATTTGTTTAAAGAATGAGTGAACTAATAAATGAATGCATGAATGAATGAAATCAGGGTTTGAGTGGGAGCATAGTGAGGCAAATAGTATTTTTTTTCATGGGGCTCCAGTGTCTCTTGCACAAATTGGAAGTTTGCTTTGCACTTACTGATAGAAAAGCATCTGCCTTATTTGTGAGGATCAACAGGGACTAGAGACTGGGAGTAGGGAGGTGTCCTGGTGGCTGAAAAACAGAGCAAGTTAGAAAGGAGATGGGAGAGAGTGCTGGAAGCCCAGATGAATCCTGGCTGTAGAACAGGATTCCAAGGTTTAGAAAACTAAGTCTTCCATAGAGGTTGTGAGGTATCAGGTCACAGTTAAAGAGAAGGGTCATAATAAAGTTTATCAATACATTTATTCTTCATCCACATTTATTCATCCCATAAGTATTTATTGAGTGTCTACCCTTTATTAGGCACTTCATTACTTACCCATGTACATCAGTGAAGAAGAAAGAGATGGTCTTTTAAAGTCTAGTTGAAGGAAGAAGACAAAAGGATACCATTTTAAATTCTTTTGTTCTTACATGAAGTTCTGCATTCCATAGTCTCTTGTCAGAGACAAATATTTCACAAGTAGTGGCACCTTCACGAAGGGCACTGCAGAGGAAAACACTTTTATCTTCGTTGGTATGCCAAGGAAAACACTCTTATCTTTGTTGGTATGACAATTCATTTGCAACTTATGAAGAATATGAAGGAACTTTTCTATTTATTTACATGTGGAATTTCTGGAAATTCTAATTTTACCAATGGATTTTCCTCTAAAGTCAAAATATAATACACTTGGTTGCATGGTGTTATATGAAGGCAAGAATGACATTTTGTGGCCATGGCTAACAAGGGGGAAAGAGTTGGAAATAGTTTTCTCTAGAAGAATGTGGTAGCACAGTTGATTCTGGCAGGAGAAAGGGAGATGTGGCAAAGGAATTAGGTACTACAATATCCACAATTTTGAAAATTATAGTCTTTGAGCGATAGATCTTCAGTCAAAATTAATTTGAATACAGACTGTTTCCTTGGAGTGGTTTTCAGGTATTTTGGAGTGATCTTAACCAATATTCAGTACAACCAAACCGTAGAAACTTGGAAGCTTTTCGATACCCCTCCCTACTCTTTGGAGCTCATTGTTATGGGATTTGACCTAAAAACACTCTTTACACAGTCAGCTATTAGTTACTGGTATGAACACAGGCCAGGACTGGTATACTTTTTTCTGTCCATTTGGGCCAATTCCAGGTGGTGTAAAGTGCCATCAGAAGCGTGGCAGCAATCCTTTATTTCTGGTTTTATGACTGCATCTCGACAGAACGCCATGACATCTCTTCTCTCTCTGCCCTTCTCTTATTGATGCTGCCTTATGTAAGAGCTGTTAAAAGTCTTACACAGCAGAGCAGGATGTGTGGAGAGGCTATTCATCAAAGGGAAAAGTAAGTACAGGCCCTAAAACATTGCATTTCTTTCAATGACTAGTTCCTCACTGCACTCTATTTTAAGACCCATTACCATTCTTTGGCTGCTATGCTTACTTTCTGTAATTCTCTCTTTGAACGGCTGAGGGATAAGTATGGGTCTTGGAAAGATGGAGATATCAGTGATTTGACTTCTACTTCCCTGGAAGCCTCTCTCATATTTTTTTGTAGTGTCCTTTCCATTTTCTACTTGTTGCCCAACCTCTATGAAAGCTTTTTCTCTGGAAAAGATCTGTCATCAGTCATTCACACCTTGACACAAGTTTAGACCAATATTTTACCTCTCCCTGGAGAGCGTATGCACTTTAAGATTTTCCTCTAAATATGTAACAGCAGTTTGCCTGTTTCTAGAGGAATTTAAGCTCTATTCACAAAGCAGTGGGGCTAGTATTTACTGAGCAGTAACCGTCCCTGACATTCCTGATATTCCACCAGGCAGCAGCCTTACTGCTTTTCCTGGGTGCAGCTTACAGGTCTGAACTGACCCTAACTTAAGCTCCATGGATGCCAAAGAGGAGGCAGTATCTACCTCTGCAATTAAAGAGAGAGTCCTAGAGAAAGGATCTGTAGAAAAGTGACAGGTGGAGCCCATCTTCTCTATTTTTGTGATAGCTAGTCTCCAAGGTGCCCTCCAATGAGCCACACTTCCTGCATTTAACTCCTTTTTGTAGTGCTTCCCCACTTTGAACCATGGCTGGTTCTGTGTGGCCAATATAATATGGTGGAGGTGACAGTGTGTGATTTCTGAGGCTAGGTCATAAAAAGCATTGCATCTTCCACTTTGGTATCTTGGATTTCTCAATTTGTGGGATGTTAGCCGTCATGCCATGACACACTCAAGCAGCCCTGTGGAAATACCCATGTGGAGAGAAACGGAGCTTCCCATCAATAGCCAGACCAACTTAGAAGTCAGATGATTGAGCCACTTAGGAAGTGGCTACAGCCCCAGACAAGGCTTCAGATGTTGCAGCCCCAGATGACATCTGACTACAAACACATGAGAGACTCTCAGTGAGAACTGCCAGCTGAGACTGTCCCAAATTCTTGCTCAACAGAAACCATGGATTATGATGAATTATTATTGTTGTTTTAAATCACTACATTTTTGGGGTAATTTGTCACTCAGCTCCATCTCTGCATCTTCCAATGCTAGTCACCTACTCTGGAAATCTTGATCTGAAATGCTGGCAACAAGCTTGCTCCAAAGTGAGTTATGATTTTTTTCTGATGGATAGGGTGATTCAGCTGAAGGCAATTTGGCCACATGCAATTTCTTATAAAGGAAGATGACCAATATAATCATTTGTTGGAATATGAATAGCCTGTCTCTAGTTTCATGATATGGTTTATTTTGGTACATCTTGGAAAGCATTTTTGTAACCCCTTATGAATCTTTAGGTATTTTTAGTTGTCTTTCAGGATTTGGGGAGGTTGCACTTTATTTTGCTTTTGTGTTTCCATTTCTCCAGTGACATACTTTCACCAAATTGTTGTTGGACCAACTCTATTTCAACGAAATTGCTTTCAGTCAAATTGATTTTGCTAAATCGTATATCATCATGAGACTGTATTTTTTGTACTTACCTCTAATTTATGCAGAAAACTTTAAGAAAACACATTCTGTAAATTCAGATAAAAAACCAACACTCTTGCTTTAGAATAAATGAATGATGGGGAATACGATGGGCAGCCTCCAAGAGGATCTCAATGATGCCTTGTACTCATGCCCTTGAAATGTCCTCTCTCCTTGTACTCATGCCCTTGTGAGCATGTGGGCTCAACTTATGGATCTGTTTCTACTGAATAGAATACTGCAGATGTGTTGGGATGCCACTTACATGATTAGCTTATAAAGTATTCCATTTTGGGCATACTTTCTCTTATCTCTGGATTGTTCACCCTGGGAGAAAGTTAGCCCTGTTATAATATTATGCAATGAGGCAGCCCTGTGGAAAGGCCTTTATAAAAAGCTCATATAAAAAGCAAACTGGGGGGAAGGGCTGTGGCTCAAGCAGTTGAGCTCCCATTTACCATATGGAAGGCCCAGTTTCGAACCCTGGGACCTCCTGGGGAAAAAAAAAAAGGCATTCCAGACCTGCGCTTCTCATACCAAAAAGATGATCATGCAACCAGATAGGAAAACAAAACAAAACAAAACAAAAAAAACAAGTTAGGACAGGAGAGAAGACTGAGTAGTTGGGCTAGTAATTGTTCTTCTGTTTAAATGACAACAGACTCTCCGAACCATGAGGCCAGGTCTTCTTGAGGACAGCTGGACTCCCTCAGGGTTTGCTGGTGTCCTAACCTGCACAGTTATTCTCAGTGAGAAGCAGACACTGGACCTAGCAGCATCTTTGTGTGAAGGGCTGTGTCATGCCAACAACCACACGAGTGAATTTGGAAGCAGATTCCCCTAAGCCAAGCTTTCAGATGAGACTGCGGACCTGGCCAACAGCTTGACTGCAGCTAATGAAAGAATTTGAATCAAATGCACCCATTTAAGTTGTACTTGGTTTCCTGGCCTACAGAAAAGGCATGATAATGTATGTTTGCTATTTTAAACCTCTAAGTTTTAGAGTAATCTGTTACACAGTAGTAGATAACTAATATAAGGACAAGAGAGTTGAATTCCCGTAGTGTCCTCAAAGGTGGATTTGGGCTCTTTGCTTCACTTCTTCTGTAAAATCAAGACCTATTCCTGACTTGGTATGAAAATCCAGCGCAGTGACTTGGTGTGGTTGATTATCAACTCCGCCCCCATTTTGTCCTCCCCCTTTGTTGAGCTAGTCATATACTAGCATAAGCATATGGTTCTCTACTTCCTGCTACGAACCCTCCTGCCCTTTCTCCATCTCCCCATCCCTTTTTATTCAGGGTAAAGGAGGGATAAAGTGATTTGAGTTAAAGCAAAGAGTTAATGCCCTTGAACAGATGCTCTTGGGAGAGCTGTGACAATGTCCACAGGAATGTGCTGGAGCCTTTGGAATCTGGCCAAAGATGTGACCGATGATCACCCAGGATGGCAGGCAGAAGTGAGAGGGTGAGGGCTGGCCTACGTGACAGCTGTGGTTTCTATAGCCTGGATTTGGTAACAACTCAGGAAGGGTGTATTCTGCTGGGGTTGTTTTGTTTTGTTTTGTTTTGGTGACAGGTTAAGATTTGTCCTTAGAATCTAGGATCTTTCTGGTTATCAGTAAAAGCTGAGCTGGGACTGATTCATTTTCTCTAGAATCATCAGTGTTCTTCATTTCCTCTAAGTTGAGTATAGGAGTCAGGACAATTTCCACTGAACAATTCTCGAGGGCGGGGAAAATGCCTACTTGGGCAACATACCCAGACTTCCTTTTCAAGCTTCAGAGCCTACGCTTTAAGGAAAAATAATTCCATTTGGAGTTATTTCAAGAGTAGTAAGAACACTCAAAGTAGTCAATGAGGATAGTCAAAAGGTACCCTCCCTTCTTATCCCATCCCTACAACCCATTGACCCTTTCCCCATCCTAGGCTGCTGAGATCCACATAACTGAAGCCTGCTCTGATGAAACAGCCTCTCCCTTCTTTCTTGGATATTTATATTTTCCTATCAATATTTTGCGTTATTCTACAGATACATATTGTTTATCTACTATAGTTCAGACACAGCACAGGTGCTCACAGTGGCACCCAGATACTCACAAGGGGTGTGTGACCTGGCCGTCCTATCTCATCTCTCCCCATTGTATCACATCTCATCCCATCCTACCTTGTCGAGGATTGCAATGACCAAACGTATTCCCTTTGGTTAAGGGGATAAACCTTAGTTGTGTTAAGCTGCTGGTATTTGGCTGTTTTGTCACAGTTGCTGGTGTTATTTCCCTGATGGACACAGTGGCCCATGGCTTGGATTAAGGTGACGTTATTCCCTTCCAAGTGGAACGTGTGCTTGGATGGTGCTCTGAGAGTGACCATGGATGCCAGAATTATTAATTTATCCATTTTCACCGCATTAAGTATTCTGAATAAAACTTGAATAATACCCTATAGGTGAAGTTTTCCACCTTGATGAGCATGCTTCCTGGCCTTTCTAAATGAACAGGAAAGCGGGCTTTGGAGGCAGACAGTCCTCAGCCAGAATCCCTGTTTGGAAGAGACTCTTACATCAACGGAGGAGATGTGGTCCTTTCATTGGAATACATCTATGGAAGGTTCTGCGCTTTGGGTTGTGTTTTATTTTTTTAAAAGAAAAATGCAAAATATACCTTATATTTGTATCACTCTTAACACTTTTCAAAGCATACTCCCATCTGTTGTCTGAATTGGCTTTCATCAGTCTCTGCAACATAAGCAGTACAGAAGTCAGCAACCCTTTTGGAGAGATGGAGAAACTGAGACTCAAGGAAGCTTTGTGACTTTCCCAAGATCACACTGAGAATAGGAGGTGGGATTAGAATCCTGCCTGAATTGCTACTGTGCTTCTCCTCTTTAAGCAGCGTGATTATTATGCTACTCAGGGTTTTTCAAAAAGCAGGAAATAAAAATTAAATCTTAAAAAAAAAGTACGATATATTTAAAATGAAATTAAATTAATCCCCTCAAACTTTATTGCACATCCACGAAGTGTCTGCTATATTCTAGATCCTCTTGAGCCCCAAAAGCCTGATCAAGCTCAGCCTGGCATGTCTTATCCAAGCTGCCAGTTTCCTGCCGGACACCTGGCAGATCTGATTCTGCTTTAGGAAGGTGCCAGCTTTTCTGGAGGAGTTAATTCAAAGCCCATTTAGTTCAGACCCCAAAGGTATCCTTCTTCCTCAGAATTGGAAACAGCCTCTCCTCAGAAGGCTTCAGAAGGGTGTGAGACATGACTAGGGACAATCTAACTAACAGCCTGTGGAGGCATGGGCAGTGTGTAGGTGCTATCTGTGTAATGAAAAATCTCCCAGTAGGCAGATGACACACATAATCTCTGGGGAATGCTTCCTGCTGATTGTAATTGTGTCTCCAGAGCTGAAGGCACAGTGCTGCTCTAAGATGGCTCCCTTACCTTAAAATTTAACTTAGTTCCCATTCCAAAATGACTGAATAAACCAGGTTCAGTCATTCAGGAAGTACTTACTGAACATGTGCTATGCTGTGCTAACATATACAGGTGTGTAAATAAGTCGCTATTTATGTTTTTTCTTAATGGAACTTTCTAGAACCATAACACACTTCCCAAAGGAAATACTCTCATATCAGGAATATGGTGGCTGAACTATTCATTTACTCATTCAACAGTTTTTTAATGAGCGCTGACCATGTGGCAGGCACAGAACTGCCTCAGGGCATAGAGTGGGGAGCAAATGTGGACATGGTTTCTCACAGTGTAGGGCATGTTTTGGGAGAAGCAAGCCCTTTTGTATATTATGAATCATACTTTACAGGAAGTTGTCCACATTGCCTCCATGAAAGGAGCCTTGCATACAAGGGTGAGGGTTAGTGACTTAAAAACCTGTTTTGCCTTCAGTGTTTCTGAGAATCCAAATCCTCACATGCTTACCAAGGGAACTTATTTTTCAGTTCCATTTCTAGATGATATTAGATAAATAAACATGGAGAGAGCAGGCAAATTAGGGAAGTTTTGGGACAATGAGACATAGTTGGAAACGCTACCTTGAGTGAGCAGAGTCTCATCCAACTTTCCCCCCTTTTTCCTAAATCGCCTGGAAAATCCCATAACTCTCTCCATTCTTTGACCACAAAGACCGAGATTTTTGAGATGATGGGATTAAAGGTGGGTTTTTCTCTTCATAGATTCCTGTTGGTTGCGTTCTGTCGGGAAGGGGGCAGTCACTTGCCAGCAGCAATTTTTCATCATTTCCTCCCGTGTGCAGTTCGGAGACTGTGCGTGACCCAGGCCTTTCCGTAAATCAGCTAATGATCGCCCAATCCACTGGAGAAAATTGATTGTGTCAAAACTCATGAAGGGCTGCAGGCTGATCAATGTCTCACTGAAGTCAAGTTTCTCACAAAACTCTCCAAAGCTGGAATTAAATGTCAAGTACAATTTAGCACTGATGCCCTCAGCAGTGCCTTTGGAGAGGGAGCCTCACGAGGCATTCTGCGTGTCAGATTAACTCCCCCATAGCGGGCTCCCCTGGCTAAGTGATGAGGGCCTGGCAAGCTGCCACACCACAAGTCTCTCGGTACAATCTCTGCAGAAGTGGGAACTTGGTGCTCAGAGCTGCTCTGCATCCCTGCATCCTGTCAAGGCTAGAAGGGAAATGTCTTGGGGAAGAAAGGAGAGAGGTGTTGGGTGTCAGGGCTGATTTTA